>CAUYSK010091161.1:0-19137 GCA_963575035.1 Avahi laniger | reverse complement strand
TATCTTGAAGCTGTCCATTTCCACTTTCACCACACTTGTCTAAGCCACCACCATGAGCTCCAGGAACAGCATCTTAACAGATGCTTTGGCTTTCATTTAATCCACTTTTGCAGAGCAGTTGAAATGATCTTTTAAAAATATAAATCATTTTATTTCACTTCCTTGCTTAAATTTTTCAATGGCTTCCTGATGTACTTTAAATAAAATTCAAACTTTGTCATGACCTATAAAGTCCTTTATGTTCACATCCCTGTTTCTTTCCAACCTCATCTCTTACCCCAGACCCTCTGCTCCATTAATAGTGGCCTCCTTTATGTTTCCCAAATGCTAAGCTGTTTTTCACTTCAGATTGTGTACTTCTGGTCTCTGTGCCCAAAATGCTCTTTCCCCAGCTCTTCACATGGTTGGGGCTCAAGCTGATTCCTTCTCATCTTTCAGATCAAATGTCACCTAACCAGAAAGATCATCCCCCAACCTCCCTGTCTAAAAGCACTCGTGAATGCACATATATCCATTCACCCTGTCGCTCACTAGCATATCATTGAGTTTATTTCTTTCTTAGCATCTAAATCATCTTATTAAATAAAACAATTATTATCTTTATAGCTAATGTCTAGATATACTTACTCTATGCAGCCACTGTTTATTAACTTATTTAATCCTCACTTCTAAGATATTATTTTTACATACAAATGAAGAAACTGAGACACGACAGGAAACACAGCTAGTATGGAAGAGCTAGGTTCAAATTCAAGCATTCCAGCTCCAGAGCCCACACTCTTAACTACTATGCTATATTCCCTTTCATTTAATTCTTTATTGTTGGTCACATAAGCAAATGAAACTGAAATCTTATCCATCTGATGAAAAAGTGTCTGACACATAGATAGTACTCAATGAATATTTGTGTTTAAGCAATAATAAATAAATCACCTACCTGCCTTAATGGTAAGAATAGTGGGATTTTTCCTCTTGTATCTTTAGTAAGGTAGCCGATGTTTTGCTAAATATGCAATAAATGGTCCTTCTTTACTTGTCTAAACTCTTCAGATGTAATTATTAACTCAGTCCTTCCTCCCTTTAAAAATTATTCCAACTTACATTGTTATCCCTGATTCCAGTCACATAAAGAATGGCAATATACTAGTAAAATAACATTAAGATGGAAAAAAAAAAAACTATCTTCCAAAATTACAAGAATCCTCTGAATTCCAAAATATTTACAACATTCTATTCTTTTGTGTTACGCTTGGCTTGCCTTCTAACCACAAAAGTGTAGGCTGCAGACAGATGTTAACCAGCACTGGGTGCCCATAGCTGGACAACTGGGGAAATAACCATATTTTTCTTTATGGCTGGCAGAGCATCAAAACAGAAGGCAGCAAAGGTAGTGGGAATAAAACAGGCTTTAGAGTTAAACAAATCTAGATCCAAACTGCAACTTTACTACTTAACAGGAAGGAAGACTTGAGAAGTCTGTTTTCTTATCCAAAAAATAGAGAATGAAATTTTTACTTCAAGAAGCATTGGGCATATTAAATGTGGTTAGTAAAATGACTGGCTTATAGTACCAGCCATCAAACCAGGTTCAAAAAATAGTAATTTCTCTCTTTTTCCAAATAAGTATCTTAATTACATTAAATTTTAGCTTAAGTTTAGTTCAAAAACACTAAGTGCCATGCAATAACAATATGAATGACAATATGTATTGAGTATTTATTATATGTAGTCAATAGATACTAGATACTGTTCTCAGTACTTTGCCTGTTAACAGCTCATTTAATTCTTGTAATTCTATATGATACACACTATTATTTCAGTTTTATAGATGGAAAAAACAGATAGCTTAAGTAATTGATCTACAGACATATACAATTTAAGTAATTCACCTAAAGACATATTATTAACACACAGAAAATGGTAAAGCCAGGATTAAACCCTAGGTGGTCTGATTTCAGACCCCATGCTCTTACCACTAAGCTATACTTTTTCTTTGGGGAGAAAAAGACAAGGCATTTCCCCTTTCCTTCAGGGAACTCTAGTTCAGTTTTATATGAATTTTATTATTTTAAGTCATTTCAAATCAACCCATGTTTCATTTTGCTTTGCTTATTGCTACAGTCAGCCTAGCACTAATAGAGATTTCTTATTATGCAATCAAGTCCTATAACCCAACTTTGCTGAACAAGCATGTATATTTTCACCAACAATTAAGCAGTTACTGCAAACAGATAAAATTATTAACCCTTTCCTCTACTATCCTAGTTAAGACAACTATATCCAGTTGCATTAGCTGGTCTTAAGGAAGAAATTGAACTAAATTTTGACTTTACAACCCCATTCCATAGAAAGAGATTTACCTTTTACTTGTGTAAGGTCAATCCCTTTCTCTGCTGCCAACTTCTTTGCAAGAGGGCTAACAAACACCCTTCCCTTTGGGCCAGCAGGAGTAGGAGGGCAGGGGGCTGAAGGAGTAGGGGTTAAAGGTTGAGGAGATGGAGGAACGGTGGCCACCTTTTGAAAAAAATTATGAATTGTTAATTCACCAATTCAAAGATTGGTCTGAAAAACTGCATTTACATTTGATTAAGAAATTAAAGCTGTTGTAAGTAAATATCTTTCATCTTTTTTCCAAAGATCATAATGCACTTTTTTCCTCCTTAACCAATACAACATAGCAATATGAATAACAAGAATAATATTTTGTGTCAAAGAACAAAGTCAAGTTACTTTATTTCATGGTAACAGGGAGAGGCATGGAATTTAATACTTCTGACCAGTTTATAGCAGCTTCACAGAATTTCTTCACTTTAATCTCTTGCTACTTCTTTATTCTCATTCTTTTATATCACCATCATGGTTTTGCTTTTTACTTAATTTCAAAATTTAAAATTATGTTGGAAGGTCCCATGTTGCAAAGTATCTCAGGAAATAAACCAACACTGCTACTTGTCAGCTCCCCATGAACACAGAACAGTCAGAAATCAAGTTTTCTCAGATAGAAACATGTACCTAGTTTAAACTCAAATGACTCTAGTATCTGCAGAAGCTTCATGGAACTGTGATCTATGCTTGGAGTTAATACAAGTTCATGTTATAGGTAGACAGCGTATAGTACAAAGTACGTGGCAATATACTAAATTCTGTGCAAAACAAGTTATGTCAAGGTTCCAATTTTGCAAATATATGCTTGACCTACTATAATATTGTAAATACCAAGAGGATTAAAAGATATTATATAGTAAATTCAATAAAAAATGGGGAATGAAGCCTTACCTTCCTAAAACAGAAAGAGAACATGTCACCTCAGCTTTGTTCTCAGCAGGACTCAAGACAGCAGTGGGGAAAAATGCTACAAGTATCAAACTATCCATGATTAGGTTAATGGGGTGGTGCAACAAACCCTATAGGTCTCCCCAAATGTTAACGAACTATCTCCATCCTGATTCACGGAATCTTGGAGATGGAAGGAACTTAGGATACCAACTAATCAAAACCCATTAAAGATGAACAAGATAAATGTTTCCGCAATTCTAGAAGCATACTTACGGGGGGTGGGGTAGGTGGTGGTGCTTGTGGTTTTAAATCTGTTACTTCAGTTGGCCTATAGTCAGCAAATGCTGCTATATCTGCCTCTTTTTCTACAATGATACAAAGTGGAGTTCCTAGAGGGACATCTCTTGTGCCTTCAGGGATCAAGATTTTTGCCAGATAACCTTCTTCCTGTACTTCAAAACCTTAAATAGAAAGAAAAAAACATTGTGGGACTTAAAAGACTTTACTATCCCTTCAAACCCATGCACAGTTTTAAGTATTAATAAAAGGATTCTTCTCATTCAAGCTAGCTATATAATTTTTTTGCAAGCTATTTAACTTCCCTGTGTCTCGGTTTCTTTACCTATAAAATGGAGATAATAACAGTACTGACCTCATAAGGATGTTATAAATTTAAATGAATATTTTTCAAGTACTCAGAAACAGTATCTGGTACAAATTAAATACTAAATAAATACGTGTTAAATAAAACTGTGAACAATTCCAGCAGTTAGTTCTGAAAGTTGTTATTAAAAACATCTCCATGGGTAGCTCCCATGCACACTCACAGAGCCCCAAGATGGTGTAAGTTATACTGCTAAAGATCAGAACCACATGGATATCAAATTCAGGAAGCCACCAAGCTGGAGAGTGATACGAGATTTCAGCCCTAAAAGCACCTTTGGAGGTTTTCAAAGAGATTATACTTGGTATTATATCAAATACTTCAATGTGAAGAAATACAGCATTACTGGGTTTTCTAAGGTGTTGACAAATTTTATTCAGTTACTGCCTTCCTTGAAAGGAACTCAGGGTTGCAAAAGTAAAACTAAAACAAAGAAAAAGTCATTAAAGAGGACAAATTTTGCCTTCCAGACCTTGACTTTCTGTGGTGTTGTGCCTCTCTCTGATGGACACATTTTTGATGAATCCTTCCATTTCTCAGTTGAGAATTAATACCCAATAAGATATATGTTTAAAAGAAAAAGGTTCCTGGGCCATAATAGAGTCTAAAGAGTTTAACCAAGGTAATACTTCTCTAGTGACTAGAGTCTCTAGAATACCAGTACCTACAATGACACTGGTATTCAAGCATAAATAGGGAAACAGATCTGTTTCCAAAGTTTTTGTTTTTTTCTTTTTAAGAAACAGAATCCTTCCTTCTAATACAATCTTATGGGGAAGCACAATATGCAAAAGATAAAAAGGAACTGCTCTGGTGGAAATGGGGAAGAGGGCAAGGCACTCCAGGGTCCTGCTGTTTAAATCCTCCATTACCCCAGGGTGCCTTCAAGAAATGACAGGGTTTGAAGAGCAAAGAGCAAGTAATGCTGAAAACAAGTAATGCAGAGGATGCCCAGAATCTCTCACTACATCTCTGGGGAACAGACAGCCCTCCCTTTAAGGGTGATTATGAAGCAGAGGGAAGAAATTCATAATATCTACAAATATCTGTAAGTATCATAAATATACATATGATTGTCTACGTAGGTTTTATTACTGAGAATAAAAATGAATTAAAAATGGGGTACATAGCAATGTAGTATGATATCTGAACATATATACATACACATTCTATCAGTCATTCTCAAATCACGAAAATGATCTAAATCCTGGTTTCAGTGTTCCCTCAAAGTCCTCTTAAAGTCTTCACTATTTTCCTGCCTTGGAGGTGATTTTCTCCTATTTCCTCTTTCCTTCCTTTGCCCAGTTTAGCCAATGGCACTTCTGATAAAACTTCTCAGTAACATAATAAACCTAGGAAGCAAACTCTGGCCTAGAATAATCTCTCAGATGATGTATCCTTGATTCAGTGAGTGCAGTATGGAACTGAAAAATCTGACTATGCATATTTTTGTTACAAAATATTCTGCTTCAGGAAATGAATCCTAAGAATTACAAAGTTTTCATATTATCACTTACTCTTTACAAGAAAGAATGGCAATCCTCTTCCTCATTGGAAAACTCAGTGCATCAACCATTAAGAAGTGAAGAAATCTCACCTATAGTGGCTTTGTCAGTCTCTATCTCTGCCAATAAGTCTCCTTCACTTAGCTTCTCACCCACTTTTTTTTCCCATCTCTGAACTGTGCCCATGGTCATGGTGGGAGAGAGGGCAGGAAGAAGTACCTATAAAAGCAAATGCATATTATTGCTTAATACTCAGAAGACTTGGACACACACAACAGCACTCAGGCAGGCTATACAGCTTCACAGAATAACAGTTACTGTGACAATCCAAATACCCACCACAGCAAAAGTTTAGTGCCTCAATAGCTTCTCACCAGTTAAATCATGCTTTGAATCTCAAGTCTGGATAGTATCAGCCGTACTCTAACTCTCCAAGTTAAAAGCAATGGGCAGGTGGGAAAGATTTCTCTCAGTCAAAATTAATTCCTCAATAAATAGCTAAGCACTGACTGGGCATGGTGGCTCACACCTGTAATTCTAGCACTTTGGGAGGATTGCTTGAGCCCAGGCGTTCAAGACCCTATGTCTATAAAAAATTTAAAAAATTAGCCAGGTATGGTGGTGTGTGCCTGTAGTCCCTGCCACTTGGGAGGCTGAGGCAGAAAATCGCTTAAGCCCAGGAATTTGAGGTTGTAGTGAGTTATGATGATGCCGCTGCACACTAGCCCAGGCAACAGAACAAGACCCTGTCTCAAAAAAACAAACAAATCACAGGGCATCTTTTCATCTTTTTTTAACCCAGAAATTTTTCATTTTCACAGAATAATCTTGGTCCAAACCATTCTGTTAAAATTTTGCTGTGCTCCGTAAGTAGCATCTCCCTTTTTACTCAGAGGAAACTGCATTTGTTCCACATTTCCCAGATAAAAAATACTAAGAATTGCTCTTTGGCAATTGTAGTTAATAACAATGTAATGTACTGTATTCTTGAAAAGTGCTAAGAGAGTAGATTTTAAGTGTTATTGCTAAAAAAAAAAAAAAAAGGTAAGTATGTGAGGTAATGCATATGCTAATTAGCATGATTTAGCCATTCTACAATGTATACACATTTCAAAATATGTTGTACACAATACAGAGAATTTTCAATATAGAATTTTTGATAAGTAAAAAAAATTAATTTTTAAAAATAAAATTCAAAAAATACCCTGTTCTTATCATAGTCACTTCTAAACATCAGATTAGCTGATCTAAATTAAAAATTGCTCTATTTATGGCTTATGTGTCCACTGAATTTGGTTATTCAGTTATTATGGATTGAGTCTGCTGTCTTCTTTTGTAACCAATTAGCAACAGTATTATGTTAAGAGAAAAATAATTTCGATTAAAGATGTTTCCAGAAGGGGGGCAAAAAGTAAAACCAGCCTTAGAAATTCTTTAAAAATTCTTTTTTTGTTCAGAAATTATCTTCATCTGCATGTTAAGAATTAGTAGAATCAATTCTCTACACAGTATCTTAAAGGATAATTAAGGTACAACCTTAACACATGCACACAAAAACCACAGACATAAAGTGGCAAGAAATGAAGTAAGTTTTATGTAGTGAAACAAAATTTGCTGAACAGGATGAAATAAAAGTGTGAACTGAATACCAGACAAAACTTCATCATAAGTGATTATTACTTATAGACTATGGAGAAGAACATTATTTCCAAAGTAGAAAAAAATTCCTATACAAAAATTTCTATGAATAAACTAAATTAAGGAAAAATTCTAGTCTGAATTCTTTAAAGGACAGCTGGTTTTTTATCCACTTTCCACATCTAAAACACACAAATATACATAGGATAGCTCTAATATCTAATAAACTGATTTAGTTTCTTAGAAACTGATTTAGTTAGCAGAATCAACAGCGATTACATTCACTGCCTTCAGCCTTGTTGCAATGCTATTATGTATGTCTATTCTACACTTAATCTTTATTGTCAGTTTTCTCATTTATTAATACTACTGGACTACTTCACTCACTTTTAAAAAACAGATCACATGTCAAATGAAAACACCAACTGGGGACTTCCATTCAACAGACTACACTTGAGGCCTACCACAAATTCTACCTGCACAGCGAGTAGATATACATAAAAATCATCCTCAAAATCTGTAACATAGCGTTCCTGAATGAGAAGTGCCAAGCACAATCCTGTATACTACACTGAGTCTGAGAAAGGTTAAAGAAACTGTTCAAATTCACATAATTAGATATGACAACTAGGACTAAAAGTTGTCAATTTTCATGTTTAAATCTCTATAGACTCCCAAATGACAAGAGCTAACTATATTTAAGCCAGTTTCCAGGCTGTGATAGCCAACTATGAAAAAAAATGAATAAATAATAAATCATCTAGGCCGGGCGCGGTGGCTCACGCCTGCAATCCTAGCTTTCTGGGAGGCCGAGGCTGGCGGATTGTTTGAGCTCAGGAGTTCGAGACCAGCCTGAGCAAGAGCGAGACACCCATCTGTACCAAAAATAGAAAGAAATTAATTGGACAACTAAAAATATATAGAAAAAAAAATTAGCCGGGCATGGTGGCGCATGCCTGTAGTCCCAGCTACTCGGGAGGCTGAGGCAGGAGGATCGCTTAAGCCCAGGAGTGTGAGGTTGCTGTGAGCTAGGCTAACACCATGGCACTCATTCTAGCCAGGGCAACAGAGTGAGACTCTGTCTCAAAAAAAAAAAATAATAATAATAATAAATCATCTAGACCAAACATTCAGAGCCTCACCTGCATGTGAGCGGGATATGAGCTACCAGGAGGCTGAGCAGAAGGTGTAGGTGGCAAAGCAGCAGCAGGGGTTGGTGCTGGGGCTGCTTGCGGGGGAGGTGCTGCCGAAGAATCCAACGTATAATTTTTAAAGGCCTCAATATCCTCAGGTCTAAGGAAGAGAAAGAATGCATAAACATAAGGGAGTTATAAAGCAGATTCAGCTCCCACAAAAGTAGCCTTCAAAAGTCTTTAACTGCTAATTCTCAATTCTAGGTTAAAGTACTCTACAAATTATGAGGGTACTACTCACTTTCCAACTGTGATACAGATGACTGCTCCAACTGGAACATCTCTGGTACCTTCAGCAACAAGTATCTTTGCCATATAACACTCCTCCAGGCTCTCAAATCCAACCGTAGCTTTATCAGTTTCAACCTGTTAACACAAAAAGCAGCAGCTTGGTTTGCGCCGCCAATATGCAGTTGATTAACCCGTATCTAGAATTATATAGTTCAATAGTCACCAGAAGCCTCCATCACAGATTTGAGTGAAGGAATTATTTTAAAATATCAGTTTGGCCACAATTTACCTAACCGATATTCTCTAATATCAAGTTGTGAAAAACATCTCGAATTTCCTAAGCAAAGGGACAACTACCCCCATCTGGAAAGCTAAGGTTCAGTCAGTTCAGCAAAGCCAGTCCCTTTGAATTCATCTCCATATTTTAATGAAACAACTTACCTCTGCAATTAGGTCACCCTCATTGATTTTTTCCCCCTCTTTTTTTTCCCAACGGGCTATGGTACCTGCCTGCATTGTGGGGGAAAGAGAAGGCAATGGAACCTGGAGAAGAAAAAGGAAAAAACGCTCAATTTTAAAAGGGTTGCCTAACTCTCAGTCTGGCTTAAGATTTCATTTAATTCAATTTCATGCGAAGAGTTTATTGAGTCCCATTACACAATGGGCACTGGGGATATAAAGGGAGTTCCTGCCTACGAAAAGTTCATAATTTCCAGTGACAGGCTTCTTCCTCCACAGTCCTGTGGGTCTGACAAAGCACGAACTTCAGATGTTTTGCATATGGCCTTTCCAAGAACGACTGGAGCTCTTCTTTCAATGGAATAGATCATGAGCGGGAAGCTCAAGAGCTACAGCAAAGCTGAGTACTGGACAAGGGGCAATGACAGACACTAGGAGGGGCTGGAGGATCACGGAGGCCTCTGAAAGAGGATCCTGCAGCTAAGACTGCCCTGAAGGACAACAGGGTCTCGAAGACGGGTCGGGGGCTCACCTTCTGATGCGGGGGGAGACTGTAACAGCGGCGGCTGGTCGATCCCAAAAGCTGCAGCAGTAAGTGGTTCCGCGACGTGATCCCAGAGCTGGGGGTCCAGCCGCACAGTGCCCGGACTCCACCATACCCTGTGCTCACGCTATTGCAACGAACCGGAGCCGGGACAGATCGCGGGGTCACACATGGAGCTTCCGGTCCCTCCCGCAAGGCCGTCCACCGAGCCCCAAGTCCTGTCCTCGGGGCTACATTCTGGGCCCCTCGAGCACAGACCCGCCACATAGTGCCACCAACCCCCCACACCCCAAAACCAACGCCGTCTCCGGAGTGACCTCTCCAAGAGCAGCGCAGCGTTGCCGTCAGCCACGCCGCGCAGCCGCACGTTGTCGTAAAACGGACCTCAAAGATTCACTCTACTCCCTCTCCAGGCTAGAAGAGTGCGGCGAGTACGCTCTTCCTCTGTGGAGGGACAGGGGACACCCAAAAAGGCAGAGACGTCCCAGCAGAGCCAAAGCAGGCGCAAGTTTGGGAGAAATAAGAGGCGGAAAGGGGTAGAAAGGGGGAGGGGTCCTACGAAGGGCATTCCAAAGGGTGGAAACGGGGCCTAGAAGATGTGAAGGGCTCGACCGAAAAGGGAGGGGCCTAAGAAGGCGCAGAGGCGCGGGCTAACAGCGGCCGAGTGAGCTGAGAGTGGGCCGAGGGGAGTGGCCGAGCGTTAAGGAGCAGCTGGGAAGTGAGCTAGGGGACTGGCTGGCAGTGGGAGCCTTAGGCCACGGCGTGGGGTCTTGGAGCGCTCCGGTGGAGAAGGGAGCTAGGAGCCACCGGCGGTGGAATCGAAGGGTTCAGGTGATGTGCCCTCTACTTCTTTGGATCCGAAAGTGACCGAGTTTGGGGCCCCGCCCAGGCTGTAATAGGTTACAGAGATTAATTTCAAGTTTGTAGTCCAACCGGCCTGTGAAGTGAACGAGTGTTCCAGCCAAGTGGTGCGAAGGGCAGCCAAGGGGAAGATACATTCCCACATTCTGGTGTACTGTAGCAGGATTAAGCATATTCCGTGTGTGGAAACACAGGTTTGCAAAAGAGATGTTATCCCCTAATTTACAATAGAATTCTTTTAAATAACCAAAAGCTTTGTTACGTGTGAAATTTTTCCTACCAAAACTAAACTGTAAGTAGTTGAAGGCAGGAAGCATGTCTGTTCTATGTATCCCCAGAGTTTACTACAGTATCTGGTAAATAGAGGGGCCTGATTGTATGTCTTTTGAATTAATGAACGAAAAGTTACCTACACAATTTATTAGAAACGACTCTGTTGTAGCATCATCATTTTATAATCAGAAAACATCATTTCTGAGCTGAAGGTGACATTAGATTAGGAGGAAGCATGTGCTATATTTATAATACATCACCCAGTCCCGGTTGGAGATGGCCAGAGAATACCAAAAACACAAGAAAATGGAGGAAAAAAATTAAAACAAAATTTGAAAACATTTAACTTTGCTAATAATTAATTTGGAAGATTAAACAGCCTGGAGATACTATGTGATAGCCACTTAAATTGGAAAAGTTTAAGCAGGCACAGCTGCCTAACAATAATGTAGGCAATGTAATTGAGAAATATAAAATTTCCAGATTAAATGAAAAAGCACACTTGAAATAATACGAAGAGAAGGGCAATTATATTGTTACAGTTATGTAAAATTCATGTGTTAACTATTAAAAGAAGCAGTGGAAGGCTAATTGTGATTAAAGGGCTTATATTACAACTTTATAAATTATTACAATTTTAACTATTGAATTTAATAACCGGATCTAAATTAGCCTTTGATACGAAGTATGAGGTGCTCTGCAGTATCTGCTGTTCACTTAGGTAGGTTTGCTTAAACCTTGTTTAGCATTTTTCAAAGAATAGTGACTTTGTATTTTGAATATAAGTTTGACTTAGGTGTAACTAAATTACAGGAAGGCATAGCTGAAAATAGTCCAGGTATGGTAAGTTTACCCCAAAGTTAGGCTAGGAATTCTTAGGCTTGTCAAATCAATCCTGAGAGAATAAGCCTGAATACCCCTGAACAGATTGGATAAAGAAAATTAAGGAAAAGGAAAATTCAAGACTCAAAGGTTTGAAGCAGAGATACTTGTAGGGTGGAGATATAAAGTGGGTTGATGGAAAGAGAAATTAGTTGGTAGTGAAAGATTTTGAGTTAAATTTTGTCCATACTTAATTTTAACATAATGGTGTGATAGCCAATTAATAATAGTTGAAAATGTGTAACTGGAAGTCAAGTGAAAGCATTCAGGACTAAACAATTAGATACAGCAAACGTGAAATTGAAATGATAAATGAAGCCTGCTTAAGTCTGGGGGAGGCAGCTTTCAAATTAATCGGGGAATTCTAGCTCTTTTAAATACATATTTCTGAAAGGAATGTGCATTTCTTTTTTTGCATTAGAGATTTGTCACAGAGTTTACACTGGGTTCTTATTTGCACATTTGCATATAATGTCACAAGAAGTGCTAAAATTAATTGTCCTTGGTAATAATAGCCTATTTTGTACTTACATTGGAAATACCAATAGTAAAAAATATCTGTAGCAATAAAGTAATCTTTTATCTCCATTCTCCACATATTGAGTAAATATGCTACCAGGGAGATCACTTGAGGAAATTTACTTTCACTAAAGGTAAATGGCTTTACTGATTAATCTCAGTCAATAAAACACAAGTGAAAATGATTAATGGTATTTAGTTTGCAAACTCCATTTTATTCATAGTTCGTGTGTTTTCTGTAATTATTTCACAAATCTGGTACATACAGGCAGTTAAAACTGGTTATCACTTTGATAATCAGAAGCCTCTGGTATAGTACAGTCTTCATGAAAACACTGTAAAACAGGGAGAATACACAGTAATAACCTCTTTGAAAGCAATGGCTGCAAACATCCATGTTTCTAAGAAAATATAACTTTACATATATATGTATTTTAAGCAAGCTATACCTCTTACATGAATTCAGACAACAGAGGGAGTGTGCAATCATAACGCTCATTTTATGGAAAAAAATGAAAATAATTTTAATTATGACCTAAATGCTTTTAAGAGAGTCGGATTGGATGCAGAGCATAAAGATATTTTCCCTAATTTACAACCATCCTGGTCAAAAAGAGCTGAAAAATTGGTCAGTAAGTAGATTGCTATTACCAAGTGAATTTAACCAAATTCTTTAGGTACAGATCGAAAGGTGTTCCAATTCCAGCTAATTTAGGGAATAGAGCAAGAAGAGAACAGACTTCAGTTTTTAAATGAAGGCTTTTTAAGGAATTGAACCCTTGGCTTGTTTTTATGAGTGTCGTTTTCTTTAACTTAACATGGTTTAGAGCTTATTTCATCCACTCTAAGCATTCTAGTTCCTTAGTTTTCTCAAGGAAAGTGAACTTAAGCAGTCTCAGGATAGACTATCCCATGCCTATGCTACTAGGGGACAATACTGTGAACATGTCAGGAGGCCTTCTAGAGTGCAGCCAAATAGGAAACTATTCGAAACAGAATGAATCACTGCATACTCTTGCTCAGAAGGCTCCTCTCACTTTAGAAACTGGAATGAGGATCACCAACACATTTTATACAAGAGTTACTGGAGTGACATGCTCTAGTAGGGATGCTTAGTCATTTCCCATGGTACATGAGATTCATGAGCTAAAGGGGAAAAAAATAATCACATTCTCCCCCTGAACTCAACTTCAGCTTTTTACAGAGGCACTGATGCCATGCAGCTCCTTTTCCAAAAGATACAGAGACAAAAGACAAATAAAGTAGAGGACTTGGAAAATTTTTTCTGATTTAATTTTCTCTGAAAAGTTGAATTCCACATAATGGTAAGACTTTGCTAAAAGAAAACTGATTTAAGAGACAGACATTCAAGATAAATTGTACCGGAAATACAATAATGAATTTTGGCCTGATAGCCCTCATGCTGTCTTATAGCGAAACACTAAAATTCATGCAACAGAGAAATTGGTGACATGAGGACTTTTTCTCCAGACTTCTGAGGAAAAAACTGAGAATATATTATTTTCTTCTGTTTGCTTTCATAATGACTTATTCTTGCTTTTGGTTGACCTTCTCAAACTTTCCTAGTCACTCCTGATGAAAAATCATTCTTCAATAGGAGAAGACCAGCTAAACGTAGATAAAAGAAATCAAGTGTCTTTTGAGTTCCTTCTCTCTGTTAGAGGAGCAATCAACTGGATTACATAAAACTACCACCACAACTAAACAGCAGGTAGAACTGGAACAGGAATTAGTTGTCATTAGCGTACTTGTAATAAAATAAAGTTTGTTCTTGAAACCACAAGGGGTAGTAAGAAGAGACTGTATAAAAGCTACTGGGTTCCCTAGAAAATGGATACAGTATACAGAATGTGAGAATATACAGAACTCACACTCGAGTTATAAAAATAGACATGGTTCTCAGACAAAAAGCAAATGAGTACAAAAGAAGTCTCCAAACATAACTATTTTTGAAAGACACATCTATATAAAACAACAAGATGTCATCCTCTCAGAGCTCCAAAGAGTAGTCTGTTGAAATGGCTAAAAAGGAGAGATGAATTGGGGACAGACAAGTCAAGAACCCAGAACCGATCTGTCCTACTCTTGTGTTTGGCAGTGTACATTGGAGATTACAGGCAGACTGCTTTTGGAATTATGTATATAAATAATAATGGCTGATTGGTTGATAGTGGTTGGTAGGTGAATGAGAAAACCCAGGTTATTAAGTAATCTCTGGAGTTGAACTCTTTTAGCTTCTACACTTGACAATGTTACACATGAAAAAAGATTCTAAGTTTTTTCACCCAGAATCAACCCTGCCATTGTAACTCATGCTCCATGCCCCATGGTTTCTATTGTGCCCTAAAGGATCAGCCTAGACTATATAAATAGAAAATAACTCCAGCCTTGAAATGAGGAGGGGCAGACCAGTTATTCATGCTCAGTACTCGTAAATCACAAAGAAATACTGAAATTAATAGTCTGTCTCCTTTTAACCACAAAGGAGATGCCATGAGTTAAAGTCATGAGACAAAGAAAGTCAAGATGTGGGTAGCAGCACCTTTCCATACCCGCCTGGATTTTTAAGGAGCCTTTCACTCCTTATTCCTTTCAAGCACAAAGTTCATCAATTTGAAGAAAAAGAAACGGCTCTAAAGTTAAAGAGTCCCCAGAGAAAACTAGCAGTACGTGAAATAGGCCCTGTGTGGGCTAAAGGACAAACTGCAGAACCAGTTAAGACAGAAGAGGCAGCCCAAGGTCTTAATTACAGTTTTAGAATAGTATAGCACAATATGGGCAGCACTTTTTCCATCCAATCAACAATTCAGCACCATCCATGTCCAGTTCAAAAGATTACTGAAGAGTGGGCTTTCATCTTTGGTACCACCTCATGAGTTATTCTTGGTTTGCAATAACTGCAAAGAAACAGGAAAGGCGGTACCTTTGCCTTGTCTGTAAGTACAAATGCTGGGACTCTGATTGATGCAACCATTGAGGCCAATTAAAATAATACTGTAATACAGGAGTGATGCATCCAATTCCTAGTTTCCAGATAATAGCAGCCATGCCCCTACAGGAGCGGGATCATCCATCCCCATTGGTTAAGGCCTTCGGTTTGTTGTCCTCAGAGTAGAATAAAACACTGTGTTCCCACGGACAAGGAACTCCAGATGAAACCATGGTCTACATTTGGACAGAGATTTTAAGTACCAGATATTCCAGGCACAGAAAACAGAACTGGCCTATGGCCATCACACTTGGAGAAGCTTCTGTTTGGCAGCACAAACTAGAAACTTCTAAGTGTATTCTGGTTTTAGTCTCCTTTCCTGAGTGAAGCAGCCAGAGAGTGACCAGGTTCCAAAAGCCCCCAGTCTAATACTGAGCATTAATTCTCTCCATGGTCTTCTTCCACCCAGGCTACAATCTTCCCTTCCCATCCAGGGATGGCATCATCATCATGGAAAACCTAGAGAAACAAAAAAAAGCCACAATGAAAAAATAAGTAGGGAGTCTCACCAAACAACTACTGCTGATAAGACCTCAAACATAAAGGATAAAAACATGTATAAGAAAGCTTTAAGTTAGAGCCTGTCCCTTTGGCTTTGTCCCTAAAGTTGCAACTGGAATCTTAATATATTTTTTTCTTAGTTCTACCTCTATGAAATTAAAAAAAAAAAAAACCCATAATACTGCTTTGCTCAAAGAGATTTGTAAGAATTAATAAGTTACTAATCACACAAAGTAATTTGGCCTTTGTAGGAGAAAGTAGCATAAGTATTTAAAAGATGAGAAGGTGGAAGATTTTTGTACCAGGGAAAGAAGACCAATCTTTATTTCTTAGATGCAGTTCTCTTCATTCATTCAATTCATTTCCTGAGCCACTAAATAAAACAGGGTTATTAACACATTTCACTGAGGAAATGTCTACAAAATAAAATTTTAGCTTTTACAACTTTTTTCATTCAGTAACCACAGTGAAGGCACTTGCAATACATCATAACCAGAATTCTCTTCCCCTCAAAAAGTCTATATTTAACAAATGAATTATAAAGGGAAGTGTAAGCCAAGATACTCAAGGAATTGGGAATAAGCATAGGTGACTATTTAGAATTTCCTTGTTTTCATAATTAGAAACTATCACCACGTGATATACAGTTCCATATATTCACACCTGGTCGTTTATTTTGCTCTACATAGGAAGCCAAAAGTTTTCCAAGATTTGACTACAGGTAGAAAATTATTATATTGTCTTAGGTTCTTTATGTTCCCTAACAAAATAAAACTTTTTCCTTTTTAAAATAAAAATTCTATCCAAGTTTTTTGTCCAAGTGATTAAGCCCTAAAACTAAAGAATCTATCAACATTTTGGGCCATTCTGTGACCTTCTAGGTTTGAGACTCTGGCAAATTCCTCTGACCTGGTTACTCATGCACTTACGGGTACCAGTCCTTGAATAGGAGGCTTTGGGGCTCAGGAATGACCTACAGTACCACCCAGACTCCCCATGGATTCTGCACCTCTTCTTTGACAGTGCCAAACTCAGGATCCAGGGCTTTGAAGTGATACCGGTGATTCCCTTCCCGATCAATAGCTGCTTTAAAATCCTTCAGTGTCACCTCCCCCAACCTGCAACAAAAGAAGAGAGCACTAAAATAGACTGTTAATCAATAGGCTTGAAAGATAAGATGTCAGCCTTAAACCCAGGCCCCTGCCAAAGTCAACAGGCAGAAACAGCCCCTGGTTAGGTCACTGTTCCTGATAACTGGGACTAAAACAGGAGAGGTTGGAGATCCGGTCACCACTAGGGAATGAAAACAGTATTACATATGGGGTGATCTGAATATTTAAAATAGATTTATTGCTTCAGCAGTAGAAAAGTCACTTTTCTCTGTTTCTCTCTGGAAATAAGACATAAGGTCCCTAAAATCAAATTTGTTGAACAACCATAAATACATCTAAGTTCTCTTGATTTCCTTGGCAGAATTAAATCAAGTATCACCATCTTTATCCTTCCGACTTTCGTAAACTGGCTTCTAACCCAAACTACATAAGCAAACTCTCTCGGAAAAGAATTCGATATAACTTCTCTCAGTAATTGGTTCCAGAGCTTAAATATCTTTATTTCAAAACCATTTCCCTTAAGAGGAAGTATATTAACTGGGTTTTTGAAAAGTTTAAATATAATTCTCAACAGGGATTAGTTGCAGTCATCAAATAGCAACAAAGATCAGTGAGTCACAACCCTGGAGTGAGTGCCAGGCTACAATCCGTGGCCATTGGCAAAAGCTGTTTCACCACTTAAAATACCATTTTCCCAATCGTGGAGCATATTTGCACAGTTGTCAAGATTGGAAGTACTAATACTGTACCTGTGCCTAGTAGTAAATCATGACTTGTCCATTATCCCACTGGTTGATGGCAGAGCTGGAGGTAGACACTCTGTCTCTTGGGCTCTTCTCACTATACCATACCGCTTCTCAAACACCTTTCTGCTGCTCACATGGGTAGTACAGTAACTAATGGTTCTGCCTGCCTTTCCTTTTTTACAGAGAAATAATGATCCTAAAATCTTACCTCTTTGGTATATTGACCATGAAGGGTGTAAGTGACCGGTCAGTGAAATAGAGCACTTTAGTGCAGGTGCTGCTGACAGTTGGAGAGCTCTGTGAGTGAGGCAACTCTGCAATCAGAGAGACTTTGTAGTTAGAACATTCAATTTGCTCCAAACCACCCCTCATTTCCAGTTATTCAAAATGTCCCAGGAAGCCAGGTGCGGTGGCTGACGCCTGTAATCCTAGCACTCTGGAAGGCCGAGGCGGGTGGATCACTCAAGGTCAGGAGTTCAAGACCAGCCTGAGCAAGAGCGAGACCCCGTCTCTACTAAAAATAGAAAGAAATTATCTGGACAACTAAAAATATATATATAGAAAAAATTAGCCAGGCATGGTGGCGCATGCTTGTAGTCCCAGCTACTCGGGAGGCTGAGGCAGAAGGATCGCTTGAGCCCAGGAGTTTGAGGTTGCTGTGAGGTAGGCTGATGCCACGGCACTCTAGCCAGGGTAACAGAGCCAGACTCTGTCTCAAAAAAAAAAATGTCCCAGGAGACTGAAGCTGCCTGAGGTCACAGTACACAGCTCTCACACCCTTGCCAAACATCAGGTCCATTGGCTATGATCCACAGGAAATCACCACTAGGACCACCAGGACAAAAGGTGCCTCAGACATGGACGCTATCATGAGGACCATCATTGCTCACTCACAGCAGGAGAAGAGCAACACATCTGCCAGTTATTGTTGCTAAAGATCAAAAGAAGTCAGAGAAGCCTCAGCAAGATTTCAGCTAAGTTGGAGTTCAGGAGCTGCAGACGCTGCCAACATTTACATTTTGGAGGTCAGTAGTAGATAATACTCATCTGATGCATGAAAAGAAAAATAATAGGAACAAGAACCACAGGAGTGAAGTAACCTTAGAAACTTAAAGCCCAAGAGACCTATACTTCCAATCTAAAAAGTACAAGACCTACCTTACTCCTAGCTTATAGGATCTATATATGTTCAACCCATGATATTTTTTTTTTTTTTTGAGACAGAGTCTTGCTTTGTTGCCCGGGCTAGAGTGAGTGCCATGCGTCAGCCTCGCTCACAGAAACCTCAAACTCCTGGGGGCTCAAGCAATCCTTCTGCCTCAGCCTCCCGAGTAGCTGGGACTATAGGCATGCGCCACCATGCCCGGCTAATTTTTTCTATATATATATATTTTTAGTTGTCCAGATCATTTCGTTCTATTTTTTAGTAGAGACGGGGTCTCACTCTTGCTCAGGCTGGTGTCGAACTCCTGAGCTAAATCAATCCGCCCGCCTAGGCATCCCAGAGAGCTAGGAATACAGGCATGCGCCACCATGCCCAGCTAATTTTTTCTATATATTTTTAGTTGTCCAGATCATTTCGTTCTATTTTTTAGTAGAGACGGCGTCTCTCTCTTGTTCAGGTTGGTCTCGAACTCCTGACCTTGACCGATCCTCCCGCCTCTGCCTCCCAGAGTGCTAGGATTACAGGCGTGAGCCACCACGCCCGGCCCACGGAAACATT
>CAUYSK010091160.1:0-11777 GCA_963575035.1 Avahi laniger | reverse complement strand
CTCATTTACTCCACTTTAGCCACACTGGACTCCTTGCTACTCTTTAAACAAATCCTGCATTCTTCTGCTTCATGTCCCAAGCATCTGATGTTCCCTTGATCTGGACTGGTTTTCCTCCAGCTATTACATTGCCATCTTCCTTACATTAAACTATCCTTTGCAACTCCATTAAAACAAGTTGCTCTGTATTAGTTTGCTAGGACCGTCATAACAAAATATCACAGACTGGGTGGCTTAAGTAACAGAAATTTATTTTCTCACAGTTGTGGAGACTAGAAGTCTGAGATTAAGGTATCAGCAGGTTTGGTTTCTTCTGAAGCCTTTCTCCTTGGCTTTGCAGACAGCTACCTTCTTGCTATGTCCTCACACGGTCTTTTCTCTGTGCCCACACTCCTGGTGTTTCTCTGTGTGTTATAATCTCCTCTTCTTATCAAGACACCAACCAGATCGAGTTAGGGTACAGCCTAACAGACTCATATTAATTTAATTATCTCTAAAGGGTCTATCTCCCCAAACAGTCACATTCTGAGGTGCTGAGATTTAGGACTTCAAGATATAAATTTTGAGGGAACACAATTCAGGCTGTAACATTCCATTCCTGTTTTCTTTATATTTCTACATAGCATTCATCACCTGGTAACCTAACATTTACTTTCATTGTTGGTTTATTGTCTGTCTGTCTCTACTACAGTGTCACTTCAAAGACAGCGGGGATTTTTGTCTCTTTTGTTCATTGCTGTATACCCAGTGCCTAGAACATTGCCTGGCACACAGTAAGCATTGAATAAACATTGGTAAAATGACTTAATGGATTTATATACTTATCTGTCCCCTGCAGCCATTTAAGTTTGCAATCTCTTACTTCTCTCTTCTCAGGGTTGTCTTCAATCAGTGAGCACTTATTTAGCACATACTCTGTGTCCAGTGTTGTCTTCATACTGGAGTAATTTACAAAAACAAAAACAATACTAAATATCTTCAATCTTTTTGTTCACAACAATTTGTGTTCAAAGACACTTATGAACAAGTACATGTGAGATTTTAAAAAAAGGGATAGTAATTTATGGTACAAACTTCATCTGCAATAAACAGATTAATTGGTAAGAGAATTACTCTGGGAAAATATCTGTAAAATGGGAATAACAACTCTTATGTAGATACGGGTTTGTGAAAATGAAATATGGTTATAGTTTACCAAACACTTCTTCACATTAGGAAAATATTTGAAAATTTTGAAAAGAAAGACAGAGACTTCTAGGAGTCACATAAGCCTTCTTGTGGAAGGTTCCTGACGATCAAGAAGGAGTTAACCTGCCTGGCAGTGCCCAGGGGCCTGTTGGGCCTGGTGGGCCAATAGAAGCAGGTCACAGCTGTAATTCTTGTAACATGAATCCTGGCTGGGGTGAAACAGTGGGGCATGCTGGAGCCTCACAGAGGAGCCCCTCTCCAGCCTGCCCACGCAACTCAATTTACTCTCAATAAAAATGCAATAAAAATCTCACTTGCTTCCAGACTTTGGATTACTTTTGATTTCAAATTGTTTGGAATAGAAATCCTGACTGACAGTAATTTTGGAAAAAACATGAATGAAGTATCCTTAAAGGAAAAAAAGAAGGGAATAAAGGAGTTAAAGTAGCTGTGTCTTTAACAGACCAGATGGCAGTTTACAGACGTTGCAAGATTTTAAAAACACATGAGGCAGTGCTAAAATAATTTTTAGCAGCAAATGGTGGACACGCAGAATGACTTTTGTGTTCCTAACAGTAGGTGGTAAAATTAGATTCTTTCTTCTGAAGGTTCACATAGTTTTGGGGAAGTTGGGCAACACTAACGGGTACTTCTTCATTATTGTAAAGAATCTAGATTCGCTGAAGTCTCAAGTTTGGCTAGATTTTGGATGTGCTAATCCTTCTTCTATATGTTAACACTATTCAAGGTATTTAGCTCCTATGCCAAAGACATAAGATCAGTTTGCTGTGTATAGTATTAAATAATGACAATATTTTATTTAAGTTTTAGATTATCTGCAGATTTCAATTATCTGGACTGTCTCTTGTTAGTAAGAATAATAGCAAATGGTCTTTACCCTCAAATCATAATTCTTTTATGAATTTCATCCACTGTCTCCTTTACTTCCTCTGCCTTTATCATCCATGAAATCTGAAGTGTGCACAAGTTTAAACAAAGTACACGAGAGTCTTTATTCTCAGGCAGTCTACTTATTAGCCCACCACCAATACCACAGTAGTCTAACCTGGTCTCGCCTAGCGTTCTGAACACTAAAGATTATGATAATAAGGGTGGTGACAGAAAAGATGGTAGTTTCCTTCTAAGGTATTGATGTCAGACACTTTCAGAAATAATTTGAACATTCCTAACTCATGCTTAATGCAATTTTATGACTTTCTCACTCATAAATCTAATCCATGCTCAACTATTTTTATTTCTAGGCCATATAACACTTTACAGGGTAATAAGTACTGTAATTTTACTACCTGCTGTGTAAAGTAACTCCCCCTTCTTATTTGTCTCTCTTGACTTCAGGAAATCCTCATGAATTCTAATATTGGTGATCAAATCTCTGTTCACTCTATCTACAAATAACTTCACTTATTTCCTCTTTTATGATTTGCATAGACCCAAATGACCCTAAATTTTTAGGCTGTCTATAAATAATAGCACATATAAACAAAAACAATCTAACTTAAATTATTTTGAGTTAATCTAATGAAAAGGGGAAGCAGACAGGAAATAGCAGAAAGTAAAGACAATAGTTATGTTTTTATGACTGATTCTCTATTTATACCTCTCTCACTTTAATGTAAACTCCTTGAGGATAGAGGCTGGTTTTTACTGATATTTTTATCCCCACCCACCCTGCCCCTGACCTCACCCCAGCACAACATCTGAACATCCAGATCACCTGGAGGGTTTTGTTAAAACTGATCGCTGAGCCCCACTCCCAGAGTTTCTCATTCAGTAGGTGTGGGGTGGAGTCCATGGATATGTGTATCTAACAAGTTCCAAGGTGACTCTGATGTTGCTGGTCTGGGAACCATACTTGGAGAACCAATATGGATTGCACTGGATTGGAGCAACCTGGTTGGAGGGAAGACATTAGACAAATAGGCAACAAGATTAGTGTATTAATTGGTGTGGTACCTATGATACTGGAACACAGAGATCCCAAGATAAAGTCAATTAAATATGGTAAAAAGTCATTTATCACATAACAGACCAGAGGTACAGAGGTGGCAGTCCTGCTTGCCAAGTCTGGACACCCAGGCTGAGGGGTCCACCCTGTCTCTTCCCCTTTGACTTCTGTCAACGGGCAGAACATGCCCAGGATGTGGGGACAAGGAGGAACAATTTCCTTTGAAAAAGATGTGACTTGGACATTACATACATCACTTTTAGTCATATCCCATTGGCCAGAACCAATCCATAGGGCCATGCCTTGCTGTAAGGGAGGCTGGGAAATGCAGTCTCTACCTGAGGCTGTGTGCTCTGCTAAAATTCAGAGTGTGAAGGTCCCATAATGGAAAAGGAGAAAGAAGAGACTGGAGACAGGGATGGTTAGCATTCTCTGTCACAAAAACTTTATGGCAAATCTATGTATAAAGTGACAAAAACCTGAGCAATAAATACAGTAAGTTGTCTTTGTGGAGTTGTACATTTTAGCTTTTTTTTTTTTTTGGAGGGGGATGATGGAGTGAGGTGGGGAAGAAATTATGCTGGATACAGAGGTTGTCAATTGATATTAATATGGATCAAAAGGCAAACGCGCTTCCATTTACCTGGACATGTCAATATGCCAGTGTATCAAAGGGGCATCAGAATGTGCTCTCCTCAATAGAGGAATATGGAGGAACAGATGGTTTGAGGATACAAAGTGTGAGGAATGGCATGGAAGTCATGACAGTGGCTGGGGCAGAAAGGGCAATGGGACCGAGAATGGGCAGAGGGGAGGCCCATAGTACTGGTTAGTGCAGAATGGGGGTACACAGACGCTCACACACAATATGAGCACGTGGAGGTAGCTTGTTTTGGCTGCAGTGTTGCTAGACATCAAGCTTGGCAGACTGTGGGAGAGAGTAATAAAACCTACACGGGAGGCCAGGAAGATCTTGACGGGAGCATTTCACACCATGACAAACAGCGTGGGTGGGAGTTATGAAGCTCTGGGCTAGAAGAGTGCCAAAGCTGAAAAGGGCTCAGGAAGAGGTTTGTTTTGTTTATTTCTCTAGCAACTAATCAGAAAAAGCAACAGGTAAGAGAAGCGGCAGCAGCGGCAGAAGTGGCATCAACCTAGACACAGGGAAGGGGAAGAAAGCTGAGTTCAGGATGCCCCGCAGGCAAAAGCACATGACCATTACGCACAAATGTGGATGCGCACACTGCTCATCAGGGAGTTCCTTGTCTTTGTACTGAACCTGAGGGAGCTTTAAAGATGACTAGAAGACAGCAAGTAGAAAAGGCAGGCATAAAAACAAAGAGTAATAATTCACTGAGGAACCAACAACCTCAGAAATTCCACTACTTGTTAATTTTTCTACGAGAGGCCCAAGAGAAGAAACTATAATAAAAAAACTTTGTGGCCTTACATTCTCATGAATATTAACCTCCCCTTTTAGTGCAAGAACTTTGTTCTAGAATATTGCTGAGGAACAACGCCCTTCTTGTCCCTGGCTGTCTGGTTCATGGTGAGAACACATCTCTTCCCAGGGGTGATTCCCATGGTTATGTCTGGAGAAGCCATACAGTCGTTCATTTTTTTAAAAAATCATCACAGAATCTCCTCTTTTTGGGAGGAGGCTACTGCAAACTCAGGGAACTCTCCAGATAACCTGTGTATTTGAATCGCCAATTGCCCTCACTGGACGTCCCCGTGGGACAGGCTGGTGTGGGGAGATCTGGTGGTAAGGGCCAGGCACACAGCACTTTTCATCACTGCATTTACAGATAGGAAACGGGACATGGCTTTCTTCCCACGATGAGCCTGTATTTTTATATATTACTCAAAAAAGAGAAATCTGTAAACTTCAACCAGTTTATTCCAAAGTCACATCATCTGCTGCTTTTCAGAAATACTTCTAGAAAATGACAGCCGCAGGCCTGCTTTACGATGTGCATACTGTGTGCATATGTGGGCAGGGGTGGGGAGGGTATATAAGAAAATGAGTTTGCATGCCATAGAGCCAACCCGGTTAGATCAAATGTTTACTATTTATTCAGAGTGTGCCATCTAGAAGCCATATTCCAAATAACTAAGAGTTAATGCTGTTACTGATGTCCTCAGGAGAGGGACAAGACTCAGAAGAGTCTAGTTCCCATTCTGCATCTCACTGGCTTTCCGTGTCCATCTCCACACCAACAAGAGCCTGAGGGTAGAGAACTGTGTCTCGTTTCTAATTATTGCTGCTCAGAGAGTGCCTACAAACCAAGCACTCCACAAATGCTTGTTCAATGAATACATTATGTTGATCCACATTTCCACAAATTTTTGGTAAAAAAAATAGTGATCCAATATTACAATTTAATAGAGTTCAACCTAATGTTTCCACTCTCACTGTGCCCGTATACTGTGTAGATTTGCTTTCCCCTACATGCTCTCATGTTTCTTTGCCCTACTTTTTGATTGGAAAGCCCTTTCTCCTATCCCATATCTACCGTATTCCTTCCCTGAATATCCTTGTTAATCACTCATTCCCATGCTCATGTAGCACTTGCTAGCTAGTATCTCTGTGTGTCCTCCGCTGAATTATAGGCATAGTGTATTTCCCCTGTGCCTACATAAATATTTGTCATAATGTTGAATTACTTATCTGAGGATAAGTCACTAATGCTCTGAACCCCGGTTTCCTTCCTAGAGAAAGAAGATAATCCCTGCCTAGCCAACATAACAGAATTGTTAAGAGTTAACATATGAGGGTTTAAAATGATGAATAGTAAAGCCTCCAGGTTGTTCTTCCTATGGGGATGTTTGAAAATGTTAAGTGCTAGTGATAGGCAATTTGTTTTCAGCTCAGTCTCAAGGAGAAATCGACTCTTCCCAGCCAGAAAATTTCAAAAGACTTATCCAGTTGACAGAATGAAAAGAGAATGTCGATCACACAGGGGAAACACATAGTCAGTGAGAACACAGACACAGAGTCTTCATGTTAAAGAGAGATGGAGAACTGCCACCTGGCACTATCATTCCCTTTGACTAGTAACACAGGCACACAGCACTTGACAGAGTGAACTGAAAGAAAACAAAGGCTGCATTCGAAAGCAACCTAATGACTGTGCTTAAAAAAAAAAAAAGACTGTACTGTGTGCACAAACAAGAAACTTTTAGGGGAATGATTAAAAGAGCATAGAAGCAAGGAGAGGGGAGGAGGTATGGATGGAAGCAGGCAGAGTGATGTGAGGGCTAAGAATATCACAGGACACACGAGAGAGGATCATAAGTACTGAGAGAAGATTCTAGATTAGATGAGAAGGGGCAGACCACTCCCTCTGGCACACTAGTTAAGGGGTATTTCTTGGTTCCTAATAAGGGGAAACTAGAAACTAATGATAAATGTGCAACTTTTGGCAAGTTTCTTAATTTTACTTTAAAAAACTGGTACTAATAGTTCCTATATTATAAAGCTGCTGTAGATATTAGATAGATGAGATATTGAACATAAATACAGTTAAAAAGTTCCCAACATATAGGAAGTACACAATACACACTAGCTCTTATTATTTAATATTGTTTGGGAAACTATATGGTTAGTCATGCTCAAGTAATTCTTTTACTATCTTCATGAGGTCTCCAGTTGAAAAACCCTTCAGAAGGAGTCCTGAATAATGTACTTAACCTATTACAAGCAAAATCAGTAAGCTGAATGCCTTAAGGCAGCAGTATCCACAGACAGTTCTGTGATGATGGAAATGTTCTCCATCTGTACCATCCAACACAGCAACCACTAGCCAAGTGAAGCTATTGGGCATTTGAAAGTGCTGCTAAGGAAGCGAATTTTTTTATTAACTTAATTTTAATGAATTTAAACTTAAATGGACACATACCATATTGGATGGTGTTGCCTTAAAGCACATTACCCCCATACATACCAAAAGACATTGTGTAGAAAGTCACTGTGGCCTAGTGGGGCTCTGGATCAGATGACCTGGGTATGAATCCTGACTACCTTTCAGAAACTAAATTATGTCGGGCAAGTAACTCAACCTCCTATGCCTCAGTTTTAACCTTACTAATACAAAGTTGGTAATAGTATCTATTTTACTGGCTTATGAGGATTAAACGGAAGTGGTTCTCAAAGTTTAGCATGCATCAGAATCACCTAGAAGGCTAAGACACTGACTGCTAGGTTCATCCCCCAAATTTTTAATTCTGTAGGTCTGAGGTAGAGCCAGAGAATTTGCATTCCCAATGAGTTCCCAGGTGATACTCATGTTGCTGGTCTGGGAACCACACTTGGAAAAACACGTTATGAGACTTTACCATGGTGCCTGATACATAGTGAGAACTCGATAGTGTTAATTATTGTTTTACGATAAGCATCTTTATGGGATGCATCAGGAGGGTTTCTGGAAGAAAATCATATTTATTAGCAATCTCGAGCCCAGTTTCTGATATTCCTTCGATAAATGTTTATGAGGCACCTACAAAGGGCAAGATACCCCGTGTTCTGAGTGACCAGTTGTCAAAGTGGGTTTGAAGTATCGTTTGTCAGTAGGTGGAGCTACAGAGCACCAAACTACCTGATCATCATTACTACCATCTGAAGTATTTTTCACCATTTCAACTCTCCGCAAAGCATACGGGAAAAGAACAATTGAAATCACCTTTTGAGGTGAACCACAGATTTCTCTCTGATTCTTCATCTCTGTTGGAAAGATCGTGAGGGGTCTGTAAATGATAAATGGAAGGGATGTGAAAATAGATCTAGGTTCCAGCCTGCTTCTTTTATCGACTTCCTCAGATCACTCGGTGTGACGGTAATTTTATGTGTCAACTTGATTGGGTTAAGGGATACCCAGCTAGCTGGTAAAGCATCACTCTGGGTGTGTCTGTGAGGATGTTTCTGGAATAGACTAGCATTTGAATTAGTAGACTTGAGTAAAGAAGATCCACTTCATCAATGTGGGTGGGTGTCATCCAATCAGCTGAGGGCCCAAATAGAAGAAAATGGAAGGGCACATTTGCTTTTTTACTGAGCTGGGACACTCACCTTCTCCTGCCCTGGCATTTATGAGTCCCTGGTTCTTTGGCCTTCATACTCTGGGACTTACCAGTAGTGGCCCCCAGGTTCCTAGGCTTTTGGCCTTGGACTGAGAGTTACATCATTGACTCCCCTGGTTCTTCAGCATTTGGGCTTGGATTGAATTTACGTTATCAGCCTTCCTGGGTCTTCAGCTTGCAGACAGCATATCATGGGATTTCTCAGCCTCCGCAACTGTGAGCTAATTCCCCTAAGACATTCGCTCTTATATATCTATCTGTATTCTGTTGGTTCTGTTTCTCTGGAGAATCGTGACTAATATGTTGGACAAGACTCTTAATCATTATGGGCCAATTTTGGAGTTGTGCAATCAGGTCACTTTCAAAGAATAACAACAAATCCAACCCCGCCAGTGCAGACTTTGCTCCTTAGAAGGTATCACAAGTTATCTGTTTTTTTCCTCTGAGATTCTTTCCGTAGTATCTTTAGTTCTTTGGAGGAAAGGTGTTACAAGGGAGTAAAACCACACAGACAGATACACAGACAACTGGTTTGATCCATCTTTAATTTTGTCACTTTCCAGTATTCATAATCCTTTCAAAGTTTCCTTTGAAAGGGGAAAAAAAAAGTCTTGTAAGAAATATGCTCAAAGAGGCTCTAGGACTGTAGACACCCCATTCCAAGATAAGATCAAAGAGGCAAAATGTTTCCTTTTCCCACCATCCAGGTTAGCTTCAAAAGTCCTGAAAAAGGTCTTTTAATTTGGATTCTGAGATGCAGTGTTTGTGGTTTTGTGGATTTATATCTGTTCTGATACAAGTACCACACTACTTCCTTCCCTTAAAGAAACATGAGCCAGGCACAGTGGCTCACATCTGTAATTCCAGCCCTTCGGGAGACTGAGGTGGGAGGATTGCTTGAGGCCAGGAGTTTGAGACCAGCCTGGGCAACACAGCAAGACCCTGTCTCTACAAAAAATAAAAAAAATTATCTGAGTGTGGTGGCATACCCCTGTAGTCTTAGCTACTCCGGAGGCTGAGGCGGGAAGACTGCTTGAGTCCAGGCATTCAAGGTTACGGTGAGCTATGATTGGGTTACTGGACTCCAGCCTGGGTGGCAGAGCGACACCCTGTCTCTTAAAACAAAAAGAAAAAAGACATAACTTAAAATGCTTTGCTCATCACAGTACTTATTGGTAAAACCTCACAAGCTTTTCCGTCACAACATCGATCTTGCTAACAGGTCCTGTGTGTGTAAGTCTGGATTATCATTTGCGGGTGTGGGAAATGGAAGTGCAGAAAAGCTAGATTTTAGGGTGACTTGTTATTGCTTAGAGAGACTGAGGTAGAGGCTAGATGAGAAGCTATCACCCATTGGGAATATTTGATTTGTCAGGCCTCACTACTATCGTAGTCTGGCGGAATATATTTTGAAGTGTCTCTGTGATAAGTATAGAAGAGAAAACTTTAGACCTGGATTTTGATGGAAAATGTGACCAAGGTTGGCTGAATCCAGATTTAAAGCAGGCAGCTATTGGCTGTGTTGTTGATATAAATAAAATCAGTAGTTCCAGTCTTGTATTTCCAATACCCACCTTCAAAATCAGAATGTTTGGAGTCTCCAAAATGCTGATTTTCAAGGTTTTGTGCTGATGAAGAAAGCATCACTCTCACGAATAAGGAGTAAAGGTTTTACTCTTGGATTTGCTTCTTACTTACCGAGTGATATTCTACAAGCTAATTGTACTCTCTGAGCCTCACTTTCCTCATGTGTAAATCGGTAGTAATTCTCCTATATATTTCACAGGGAGTTGATGAAACTAACCTGAAATGAATGTGAGGAGTGCTTATTAAGAACATAATTCAGAGACTTGGGCTCTTGTACAGTAAATAAATCACGTTGAAATAATGCAACCTGCTTAGAAGATCATCTCCCCAATCTCTAAATTAAAAAACAAGTACTTGTCACGAGAGTCAGTGTGGTCTCTTGGAAAACAAGTTAAGCAGCTTAAATACATTAAAGTAGGCACCATCTCAGTGACAAATGAACCTATGTTTATGAGCTCTGAATACAAACTGGATCAAATGGCATCTCAAGGATTATAAGTCTAAGACCTCTACATATTGCTTTCTAAAAGGGTTGGAATAGATAAGTGAGCATCTGTTACAGTAAGTACTCCAGAGAGAACAAACGATACACTATTTCCCAAATTACTGCTCACCTCAATCACATTTGTGTAGATATATTCAGGCCAACCGGTGTGCCTCAAATGATCAGAGACTCAGACAGCTGTGCCTTGATTTTTTCCCTAGTCACAGCATTTAATTGAGAGATTTAGAACATTATTCTATTTGAAAGCTATGAAACATTCATCAAATGAAGCCAATAATCAGCTACACCAAATTAAATGTCCCCAAACTATAATTTTTTGCTTCCGAAGAAAGCTGCCTTTATCGAAGTGCACATCCTGTAAGACACAAAAGCCTTTTTGTGATTAGCTGAAACTTCCTATAAAAACCCCACCAACTTCTTCACCTCCTGGCACACAGGGTGTGCTAATTCTCTGGCTTTTGCAGACCCAACCTGTAAAACCTTCTCTAAATGGCCCTTGTCCATCTTCAGTTTTTCAATCTCACTCTTAATTGGAGCAAATTTCTCAATCACAGCATCTGCCACCACCAGCTTATAACGGGCAGTGTCCAGACCGGCGCTGCGGCGGACCACCTCCTCCACGGACAGCCCCGTCACTGCGGCGTGGATGGCGACCACGTTGGAGACGCCCCCTCGGCTGGCCGGGTCGTAGGTGACCTCCGAGGTGAAGTCCGTCACCGCCTTGCGGAATTTCTGCACTATCTCCTCGGGGCTGTCTGTTATTCTGACGGTAGCCAGTTTGTCAGGGTCTGATTTCGACATTTTGGCAGAAGGGTCACGGAGGGATTTCACCTTCTTCATCGATGCTAAGTAAAAACACCAACACGACCACACCAAGAGCAAAAACAAAACAAGACAAACAAATCACCAGGAATGTTACTGTCTAGATCTTAAAAATGCCCAAGAATGCCAAATGACTATTATTTTTCTCTGATTATACAGATAGCAAATACTTATTGTGAAAATTTTGAGCAATTTATATGAGCATGGAAGTAAAGGTCATTTGAAATATGTGATAATATGTTAATACTATTGATATTTTCAGCATCTTTTAATACATATATCCATATGAAAATGTATAATCTTACACAACTAAAATTGTATCATCATACGTTTTTGCTGTGTGCACCGTTTTAGAAAGTACTGTGTATTTCTTTCCTCACCCTCTTTCCTCTCTTTTCTTCCCTACTAGTTAATCACTCCCTGCCCTTCCTGCCCTCCAACTGATTTTAATAATCTGTGGCAATCCTTCCATTCTTTTTTTTTTTTTTTCTTTTTTTTTTTTGAGACAGAGTCTCACTCTCTTGCCTGGGGCGAGTGCCGTGGCGTCAGCCTAGCTCACAGCAACCTCAAACTCCTGGACTCAAGCAATCCTACTGTCTCAGCCTCCCGAGTAGCTGGGACTACAGGCAT
>CAUYSK010091158.1:0-13134 GCA_963575035.1 Avahi laniger | reverse complement strand
CTGCCCAACATCCAATAGATGTTATTCTTATATGTGCACTTATGTGTTGATCAGTTAATACCAATTTGATGGTGAGCACGTGTGATGCTTGTTTTTCCATTCTTAGGATACTTTGCTTGGGAGAATGTGTTCCAGCTCTATCCAGGAGTATACAAGAGGTGCTACATCACCATTGTTTCTTAAAGATGAATAGTACCCACTGTCAATTTTCACCCAGGCCTTCTATGGGAATATTTGGGCTAGAGCTACTAGCGAGGCAGGGGGCCTTTCTCATCTGGTATGATTATTAATAGCACCCCATTTACTCTTAAACATGTCCCAGTTTGGAAGATAAATTATATGGTCACCTTAGCCATGACATTTGCCATCACATTATACATTTGAGTTTACCAAGGGCAGCACTCTCGAAGCTGATTAGTTCTTTCCAGGTATTATGCCTACAATTCAGAAGGCTCCCACTAAGTGGACAGCATTGCATGAGTGTGGCGTTATGAGCAAACTTTTAGGCAAGTGAGCATTGGTGAATGTAACTGAAAACACAGATAACACTTGTGGTGTAATATTTGTTAAACTGAAAATTTAAAGACTAGCTAATCAGGCATTGCTAACAGTTTTATAGGTTTAAAGGCTAGAATGAAGAGGGTCTTTTTAAACCACATACATATCAACTTGATTAAATCTCAGCACATATTACACATTACTGCATTTATTTGTTTACATGAATGACTCTCTCTGCTAGACTTTGGTCCCTCCTTAGCAACTAAGACCTTTCAAGGTAAAAGCAGCAGGGAAACATTTTTAAATGCCACTCAATAGGCTTTCCATCCTCAGTCATTTGTGTTGTGGGCCCAGATCGGGGTTTCTCAACCTCAGCACTCTTGACTTTGTGAGGGGCTGTCCTGTGTAGGATGTTGACCAGCATTCATGGCCTCTACCCACGAGATGCCAGTAACACTGTCCTCCAGCTATGACAATACAAATATATCCAGACATTGCCAAATATTCCTTGGATGACAAAATCAACCCCAATTGAGTAGTTAGGGCTAAAACAGAAGACAAGGCAGGTGGCCTGAGGGCAGCCTTGCAGGGGCTCGTGCACTCTTGTAGGATGTAGAAAAAGCAGAAGAGGGTTCCTAAGCCTCTCAGTGAGAGATAAGGAGCATAAAAATACTAAGAGGAGGATTAATGAGCCAAAGTACAGGGACCTCCTGACTAGAGGAGGGCCTCAAATATTATAGTCCTCAGCAGCGAGTGAACACACACTGTGCAAAAGACCAGGTGGTCTGACATAATGACAATTATACTAACTACTAAAAAACAAAAATCGCCACATAGGTGTTAGGGCTCAGAGCAAAGTTGAGCTCTATACTGTAAAGGAAAGAAAGTTACATTTTTGTACCATCTGTTTTGTGACTATTCAGTTCCCATTTCTCCACAGTCTTTTGTTTATTCGTTTTCTATAGAGACAAAGTTTCATTCTGTCACCCAGGCTGAAGTGTAGTGACACAATCATAGCTCACTGCAGCCTTGAACTCCTGGCCTCAAACCATCCTCCCATCTCGGTCTCCAAGAATGGGATTATAGGCATGAGCCACCACACCCAGCCATATTGCTCCATATTCTTAGAACTGTCTAGAAAGTGATAAGTGGCCTTCTTAGCATGTGCTCACTTAGATTTCAGAACCTCAAGAGTACTTATCATGCATTTCGTTGTACAGAGGAAAAACTGCTTTTGGCTCATGTGAGTCTCCTCTTCTTTTGCCATTTCAGTTGAATAAAAGAAACATGTCCACCACATCATAATTCTATACATTTACTTAGGCTGGATGCTCCAGAATGTCTACAAAGCCCCACAGCTTTGCTTTCTTGTCAGGAGATTTTCTCTCCACCTGTTTCCTCTCTACCTAATTTCCCTGCTCTTTGGAGCACATGGCTGTGTAAGTTAATTTGCCTTGGATTGCTCAAAATTGTCTCTTACAGATCCTGCTAGAGTTTTGTTTTTCACTTTTTTTATTGATATTTATTAGATGCATATTTTCAGGGAACATGTGATAATTTGATGCATTCATGTAATCAAATCAGGGTAATTAGGGGTAAATATTGGGGTAATCACCCCAAATATTTATATTTTCTTTATACCTAGTAGTTTTTAACCAGCTTTAGAACCTGACTTCTGCCACAAACTTCTTACAGAAGCCATGCTTTTCTTCTTCCCCAGAGTATTTCATTTTATACAATGGACAACAAATACATGCTTGAACACACACACAACTTTGCTGGCCATATAGGAACCTTAACAGCCCTTAAGGAGCTTAGACTTGACCTGAACAACCTTTTCACCTGCCAGGCCAAATAAATTCCCACAGTGCTCTTATTAGCCAGAGGCTCTGGGAGTAACCAGTTATGCTGGAATAAGGGAAGGAGAAGAGAAGAGAAGAGCAAGGAGGCATTTAATTATAGGGAAAACTCAAACACTGCAAGTTGAGGGCGCCTTAGTCCATCCCTTACTGGTCTCTTCACAGTCACCTGAATTCACTTAGCCACATCAGCCTCTTTGGCTTTGCTTAAGTTGTACCCTCTGCCTAGAATGGCTTCCTCCTCCTTTCTACCTAGTAACTCCTTGAAGGCCTGGCTTAAGCTTTAGTTCTTCTAGGAAGCCTGCCCTGCCTCCTTTAGCCTCCCAGATCTCTCCCTTTCCTGAACTTCTACAACAGTTACTGTCATTTGGCATTTAGCACAGATTGTACCTTATAACAAATCTGGTACTTTTGTCTTTGTTAGTTATTTAATTTTACCTGGAAGTTCCTTAAGAAAAAGGATGGATGCGTGGTGATTTCCATATTCTCCATAGCAGGCCCACAGCAAACCGTTCTATTGATCTATATTCACCGACCAATCAAATGAGGGCCTTGGCATAGAGCAGAATGTCAAGTGACCACGCTCCGTTAGAAAAGCTCTGTTTTTGTATCCCTAACAGAGGATTTTGTTCACGTTAGAATCTTAATAAACACAGTCTAATTTCTAAAAGTTTTCTCTACGAAAGGCCTGACCTGAAAGGAAGCTGCCTTCAGGCTCTGAAATTTCGTCCCTTCACATAATAACAGCAAATGTTGATGTAGGATATATGCTAGCACTATTATAAGTACTTTATATGAATTATATGATTTTAATCTTCTCAGCTTTATGAGGTAGGTTATTATGCTAATTTTACAGAGGAGGGAATTGAAGCACAATCAAGTTATTTGTCCAAGGTCACACATTTAGAAATTAGGGGAGCTGCAATAGGAACCCATGAAATCTGACTCCAGGGTGTTCTTGTAATCACTATGCTGTACTCCTGCCCTTAGTTGAAAGCAGAAAAACAATATCTACAAAAAATTATGACCAGACCTTTAAATGACAGTATGTAAAGTACATAGGTTAAAAAAAAAAGGTTGACACAAACAATCTTGTCATAGACACAAAGCTCCATATAGGTGAGTACACACACGATGCTGCCACCTCTGGGCAAACCATTTTCATATTAACGGAAGTTAAAACTATCACCAGCTGCCTAGGAGAAAGGTTTTCAACAAAGGAAGTTACTTCAAAGTGAGGAGGGGAAACAGACTTAAATCAAGTGACTAATGAGCTACAAAACAAATTAACAGGAAGACGTTTTCAGAGTTCAAAAAAATGAGATGTCTTTAAGAACATTTTCTATTTTCAAAAGAATATAATTTTTTGGTCCCTTTGATGTATTTTAATTACTATTCTCTATACTTGGTCAGGTCCTGTCAGCACATGTACAGACAAGCCGGTTTTAGCCAATGGTCCATAACACGTAACTCAAATTTAGATAACTCTCATCATGATTTATAGCTGTGTAAAATCAACTCATTTCTTAGCGGCAGAAAACAATCCTCTTATAATGCTCAGAAATGTTGGGGATGAGGAGTTTGGGCTGGAGTCTCCTGGATCACTGATATGTCTATAGTTATCCAATAGCTCAGCTGGGGCTGGATGGTCTAAGACAGCCTCATTCATACCTGTGGCAGTCGGCACTGTCCATCAGCTGGGCCTCTCTCTTAGTATGGTCTCTCATCCTCGAAGTGACCAGACATCTTTTTCATGTATGGCCGAAGAGTTCCCAGGAGCAGTAGAGAAGAACTCCAGCGCACAAGGGTTTTTCAAGCTTCTGTTTGTATCACATTTGCTAATGTTCCAACCGCCAAAGCAAGTCACTTTGCCAAATGTAAAGTGGGAGGGAACCATAAAAGTGCATAGATACTAGGAGGCGTGATTCATTAAGGACAATTACTTTAACAATCTACCACAGCTGTTATTCAGAATTTAGCCAGACACATCCAGCAGCTGGTACAATTATCTGCTTATTTTCCCATCCTGTGTTGGGTTCCTCATGAAAACCATTCAAATGTCTTCCAGAAACAATGTTTGGAGTAAATCCCAAGAGGGAAAGGCCCTGAGCAATCATCAGGTCTATCTTTGGCCTGCTTGTGCCACCAAATGCTGACAAAAGGAAAAGGGAAACTTAAATGCATCTTGCTAAGTGAAAGAAGCCAATCTGAGAAGGCTACATACTTTATGGTTCCAACTATACCACATTCTGGAAAAGGCAAAACTACAGACAGTAAAAAAGATCAGGAGCAGTGGAGTCGGTGATCCCTGCGCATTGGCCGCCTCGGTGTTATGCTGACTGCAGTGCTACAGCCACAGCAGGACCTGCCACATCCCGCTGAAGGCGATGCTGGCAGTGCAGCAGGTCTCACAGCACATGGAAACAGATGTGCTGCAAATGTACTGCAAGCTTGGTGGCTTATAACAACACAAATGTATTATCTTACAGTTCCGTAGTTAAAAGTCTGACACAGGTCTCACTGGGCTAAAATCAAGGCTGCGTTTCTTTATGGAGGCTCAGGGGGAGAATCTCTTTCCTTGGCTTTTCCAGCTTCTACAAGCCACTTGCATTCCTTGGCTTGTGGCCTCCTTCTTCCTTCTTCAAAGTCAGAAAACTTGCATCTCTCTGTGCCTTTGTTCTGTAGTTTTATGTCCCTCTGACTGATTCTTCTTCTGTCTCTACCTTCCACTTTTAAGGACCCCTGTGATTACATTATTTCCAATCAGATAGTCCAAGATAATCTCCCTAGTTTAGGTCAGTTGATTAGCAAGCTTAATTCCATCTGCAACTTTAATTCCTCTTTTCCATGTACCCCAACATATTCACAGGTTCTGAGGATGTTGACATCTTTGGGGGTAGGGGAAGTATTATCCTACCACTAGCTTCAAGGGTGAATTTGGGAACTTAAGAGAAAGGTATTGCCACTGATGATGATGGAGAAGATGAGACGAATTCATTTGGAAGGAAAGACAACAAGGTTTTGTCAAGTGGACTGTCCAGATGGCAATGGTCCCAGAGTTGTTGGTCTTGAGGGTCTGGATCTCAGGAGACACATCATGATTAGGTACATGAGTTTAGGGAGCTTCACACCTGGAGATGAAATCTGAAAGCCCTTAAGCTACTTACCCCTTAAAGGGAGTCCTTTTAGAAAGAATAATACAAGGATGAAAAGTTAAAGAAGGAAGTGCCCTCATCACCTCTTATCGAGGTTCAACATGGGGCAAACACATTCTCTAGAGAGCTAAAAGGAACTAAGAAAGGGCCTAGAGGGGCCTGAAGATGGTGCAACGAAATTCCAAAGGGGATCCTTTAGCTGGTCCCCTCAACCACATCTGTGGCCCAGATGTTCCATATAACCAGAGCACATGCCCACACCAAAAAGCCGGCATTATATGCTCCACGAGGTCTGTGGCCAATGTAAAAGTGTGGAGGAACCCGTCCACATGGCAAACCAAGTTTGTTATTTGTGTCACTTCAAAGCCAGGGCCTCAACGAATTACTGCCCTCTGAGGTCATTTAATTATGATTAAGTGAACTAAGAACCAGTGTAAATGGCATTTTATACTCCAGTGAATTAAGGTATGAGATGTAGCCGAAGTGAATAAGATTTATGGCCCAAACTCATGCAACCTTACAGTAATTTCATGACACTTTTACTATGAGGCAAGCAATGCCAGTTCTTGAAATAATTAAAAGTACATACCAGCTCCAAAGCTAGACTTCAGGCATTTATGGGAATCCAGGAGACAGAATGAGGAGCAGTTTCTTTGTGATTAATTTACTCTGGACAGCAGAAGCTGTTTCTTTTACTTTCAGCAAACATCTCAATTAGGGTGGGAAGACTGACCCTGAGCAAGCCATGCTGCCCCCAAAAGGTCAGCCCATACCACACATCTCCAGGAGCCAGGTTCCTCCCCAAATATTATAAATCAGTCCCTCATCCAAATGAGCAATGCTTTGTAGACAAGTAGATTTTCAAATCCCTAGGCTCACTGCACCACTCTGCAAGATCCCCTTATGCCCTTGAGGAGATTACCTTAGTCTGGGTTAAAATCCATGGAAGGCAAGGAATTACTGTCCACAGATCTCAGGGAATCGATGGAGTGGGACATGGGTCAGCGAGAATGTGCCCCATTTACCCTGGGCACCTTGTTCTCCATTGCGAGTCATCCCTTGCTTTCTGGTACTTCTGCTTTTTAAGGTTGATGCACCAGTTGGCATCCTCCTGGCTTCTGATTTTGCACTCCACCTCAGGGATTCTGATCTCATCTCTGCCATTCACTGAGGTGGGTCCCATGAGCAGATCCCAGAGTCAACCAGGTAAAGGAAGAACTTCATTATCTTTAGCTTCCCAGATTTCCAAAGTAGGAACCTTCAAGTTTGAGGATGAATCTTTGCCATCACAATCAGTTTAATTCAAATCTGGGACAGGATCTTCTCCTTGCAGTTCCTGACACTCATGACAGTGCCTGATTAAATCAGGCATAAAGGAAACAGGGATAGGCCGGGCGCGGTGGCTCACGCCTGTAATCCTAGCTCTCTGGGAGGCCGAGGCAGGCGGATCATTTGAGCTCAGGAGTTCAAGACCAGCCTGAGCAAGAGTGAGACTCCGTCTCTACTAAAAAAATGGAAATAAATTTGCTGAACAACTAAAAATATACAGAAAAAATTAGCTGGGCATGGTGGCACATGCCTGTAGTCCCAGCTACTCGGGAGGCTGAGGCAGGAGGATCGCTTGAGCCCAGCAGTTTGAGGTTGCTGTGAGCTAGGCTGATGCCATGGCACTCACTCTAGCCAGGGCAACAGAGTGAGACTCTGTCTCAAAAAAAAAAAAAAAAAGAAAAGAAAAAGAAAACAGGGGTATGGACAAAGTCTTATTAACCTACAATCATTGAATAAAACGATATATTTTTTGTATTGGGCCAGATGATTTGAAGAACTTGGCTATGTAAATCCTTTTCCAACCAATCTCTCCATCTTCAGTCTTGCCCCATTCTAACCCAGTCTCCCTCTGTAAAGTCAATAATTTTTCTAAACCACAAATCAGTTCAAGTCACTTTTTGTCCACAACTTTCCAGTGGATCTTCATTGCCTGGTAGATAAGCTCTATATTCACTATGACCAACAGCAGAGCTGCCCAACCAGTGTGCCCCAAATGTACTATAGGTGTACCCAGATATTGATCCCTTCATCCCTGGGGAGAGGCCTAAGGTAGCTGAGCTCCAGAAACTTTGGCCTTAGGAAGAGCAGCATTTCAACTTGTGAAAAAGGCTGAGAAGAGGCCTTTCAAAAATTTGGTGCCTCCCTCTTTAATCCTCTGTTTAGCTCCCAAATATACCACACACACACACACACACACACACACACACATTTTTTCTAGATACATGAATGTATAGATGCTTGCCAGTGGTTCCTGAACATTATAATGCATCATAATCACCAAGAAAACAAATTAAAATGCATATTCACAGACCCCACAATAGAGATTAGTACATCTGGGAATCTGCATTTTTAAGAAGAAGGCTGTGTACCTCTGATACACATGGTCTGCAGACCACACTTGAAAAATTACAGCCCACTCTAGCTACACTAAACCATACCATAGTTCTCCAAGTGCACATGTTCTCTCCTTTGTCTTTGCCCATGCTGTTCCTTGTGCCTGGGGTGCCTGTCCCCCATCTGTTCACCTAGCTAGTCCTTATTTCTCCTCTAGGCCTATGTTCATTTCCTCTGGAAAGCTCTCCCTGACTCCCAAGGCCCTGTTAGGTGTCCCCCTATTCTCTCATAGGCCCCATAGTTCTCTTTCTCTCTCTCTCTCTCTCTCTCTCTCTCTCTCTCTCTCTCTCTCTCTCTCTCTCTCTGTCTCTCTCTCTCTCTCTCTCTCTCATTCTCTCTCTTTCTCTCTCTCTCTCTCTTTAAAGACACAGTCTTGCTCTGTTTCCCTGGGTAGATTGTAGTGGCATCATCATAGCTCACTACAACCTTAATCTCCTGGGCTCAAGTGATCCTCCTGCCTCAGCCTCCCAAGTAGCTGGGACTACAGGTATGTACCACCACACCTGGATAATTTTCTATGTTTTTTGTAGAGATGGAGTCTTTCTCTTGCTCAGGCTGGTCTCGAACTCCTGACCTCAAGCAATCCTCCAGCCTCAGCCTCCCAGAGTGCTAAGATTACAGGCATGAGCCACCACCCCCAGCCCCCATACTTCTCTTATAGTACTTAAATGGTTACCTGCCTGCAAGTTCTGCAGGAGCAGAGATCATGCCAATCTTATTTACTATTTTATCCCTAACACACTCTAGCACATAACCTAGTTCATGGTAGGCATTCAGTAAACATTGGAATTAATGCTTTGTCTTGAATGCAGATCTCAAACGAAGCCTGATTTTGACTGGCTATTTGAGATCTAAGTGTGATGACCTCCGTCAGTCTCAAGATAGAGCAAGCCACCAATCTAGCTCTAGTCTTAGAGAACCTAATTCTTCCCCATTTCCTAGTTTGTATGAACCTTCATTGTGCTTTGTAGCAAAACTGCTGCTGCTGCTGCTTTCAAAATTTTCACCCTCTTTGAAGGGGATGGCCACCGCTTATCACTTCTAAGGCCCCAAAGGTGCACCAGAAGACCTTTTTTTGTCATACCTAATAAAGCTTTCCCATTCACAAGCCTCTTGACAATGGCTTTCATTACCCAGTATCCCTCAGAAATAGTTTTCTTTCTTTCTGGTTTCCTTTCTGAATGGTCTTCTCCTACATCAACCAGTGATGACCTTTCACTGTCACCTAAACCAGAGGGTTTTGAAGCATTCCTCAGGCCTTTTCACCCTGTATACTAACAGGGTACCCAGTTTTAGGGCAACCTGGGGTTTGCCCAGAAAATTTCCAATTTTAACATTAAAAGACCCCTATCCCAGGAAAACTCTCACTCCTGGGCAAACTGGAATGGTTGGTTAGCTTAAGTTTGCATTTACAACAATAGCTGGTTTCCCTGCCCCTAAGGTAAGAAAATGTGAACTATTCATTGCTGGAGCTAATAGTGGAGCCTTGGGTTGAGAATCAAAAAAAAAAACTGCACCGGACCACCATTTCCATACCGTTATCAATGCCACTCCATCTTGACTATTTTTGGGATGTGCTGTTTTTATACATACATTCTCTCTCTCTCTCTCTCTCTCTCTCTCTCATACACACACACACACACACACACATATGCGTGCACGCGCACGACTCCCCTACCTCTCACAAGTACACAACCTTCACAATAAGAAGCAACATTTGACTTAACTGCCCTGGGCCTGTTCTCACTGCTTCAGACCCAGGCACCATTACCCATATGACATCTGGGCAGAGATTTTTTTCTTGTAATTTTTGAAAATCGAGATAACATTTGCCATTTTAAAGCCATTTCATTTTTTTTTTAGTATATTCACAATGTTGTGTACCCATTACTACCCTCTAGTTGCAGAACATTTTCATCACTGCAAAAAGAAACTCTGTACCTGGGCAGAAATCTTTAAGGTCTTCTTCCACTATTGAATAAACCTATTCTTCAAATGTGACAATGATGAGAAAAACAATAGATCCTGTATTTCTAGTTGTTTACCTAATAAATGGAATGGCATATACCAATCCAACATGCCTCATCCTCTTTACACCCCAAAACATCACACCTGAGGATCAAATAACAAATATAACAATTTTCTACATTGAAATACGTCATATAAATATCAACAATAACTGCTTCCATTTATATGCTACCTTACAGCTTAGAAGAGGTTTTCACATATTCTACGTCATTTGATAATACACATACAGTTTTGAAACTCATGCTAGGTAGGTCTCACAGCTGGTCAAGAGCAGAGCTGTACCAGAACCTCTGGCTTGACTCCTAGTTGAGTGCTGTTCCCCAACTCTATACTATCTCTGTGGCTAGGTTGATTGTTAGCCCAGCCAGTGTTTATGGAGCCAATCTTCATTCTTATGTAAAGCTGAGTGGCTTCTGATAGGACCCTAACTCCTGAGCTCAGATTTATTTGCCTGCTCAAATTCCAACCAGGCAGACAAGCAACTGAGGATGACATCCAAGAGGCAGTTGTAGCCAAAGCTGAGACCTGACTTGGCACCCCTACCCTGAGGACAAAGTGAACATACACCCAGGAAAACAAACATCATTGGAAAAGCTCCAGCCTTTCCCAACCATGTATTTCTCCTCTTTAGAGGCCACCCAGACTGAAATAGACTCATTTGGATTTCCCCTTGATCCTGGTATTTCCTTATTCTCTCCTAGAGGGCTAATAGGAGAAAAAAGACCACATAGTAATAATGACAGATCCCCCCCCCCCAATATCTGCACCAGGCTTTATGGTTTCACATATATTATGACTATTTAATTTTCTCAACAACCCTGTGAAATAGATTAGCATTATTGCCATTTAACGGAAAAGGCAGTGACCAGACATGTCTTTTGTCCCATAGTTAGTAAGTGGAAGAGCCTAGAGTCAAAGATAGGTGCCTCAGTAGGCCACACATTATATATTGCTATCCAGTCAAGACTTGGCAAGAAAACTAGTCTCTTGGGACACGGTCTTTGTGCTGCTATAACTGAATATCATAGACTGTGTAATTTTTAATGAACAAAAATTTACTGGCTCATGGTTCTGGAGGCTGGGAAGTCCAAGATTGAGGGGCTGGCATCTGGCAAGGGCCTTCTTGCTGCGTCATCCCATGGTGAAAGAGCAAAGAGAGATAAGAGAGAGCAAGAGTAAGAGGGGCTGAACCCACTCCCTCCATAATGAACCCACCCCCACGATAACAGCACTAGTCTGCTCACAAGGGTGGAACCCTATGACCCAAACACTTCCAAAAAGTCTCACCTCCCAACAACCTCGCAATGGCAATTAAACCTCAACATGAATTCAGGAGCAAAAAATCATTCAAACCCTAACAGATACTCTTGTGATGGTTAGCTATGGGCTGTCCCCAGGCCCCAAGAAGTTATATCTTCTTAAGTTCCCAGCCCCCAATTCTACAACACCCACTGCCTACCTAATGGCCACCTCTGTGCCCCAAATCAGGCCTTTCCCAGAAAATTTTTCATAGACATAATGGGAGAACTAAAGTAATAAAATTACTAAATACATTCTAAACAGCAATTTTAGCCTCCCACTCCACCGTTGGGTATGCCTGCCATTCCATCTGGAGTCTTGACAACCATGCTTCTAACTTTCTGCTGGTTTATAGAAGGTAAGGGAGCCTCCCCAAGTTCCAAAGTCCTTACAGGAGGAGGCAGTCAGACTTGAAATCGATAACTTGCTCTGCTATTTAGTTTACGACCAGAGGCCTGGCTCCAGCTCTGGCTCTTGGCTGGCCTTTGTGAACAGAAATAAGGAAACTCGTTTTTCATTCTTTGTTTCCAAAGTCCAATCTAACTGTCTGCATGCAAATTCCATGACGGAGTTAGGTGCTTCAGGCAGCAGCAGGTGGAAAATGTTTCATTCCTGATGGGAATTTCTGGGCCCAAATCCCAAGCCCCTCCTTCCCTTCTCTCAGCAGCTCACAGGCCCCTGATCTCTGATTGCCCCACCATCTCCTAAGCAAAGCAAACAGAATCTCAACTCAGCCTGGCCCTAGCAGTGGTCTCCCTCAAGTGCTGACTGCTTACCTGACTTAGGAACCAGGACCTCCCAGGACTTGACTATTGGCTTACCTATGTGGGGCACTGGCAAATGTTCTGGGCTGTAAATGAGCAGCCCAAGACCCAAGGCTAACCTCTACCTCCGATCACTTTTTTTTTCAGTATATTATGGGGGTACAGATGTTTTGGTTACAAAATTTGCTTTTGTACAGTTTGAGTCAGAGTCATTTGTAAATGTGCCCTTCATCCAGATAGTGTGCATTTTACCCATTAGGTGTAAATTTACCCATCTCCTCCTCCCCCCTCCCATCTGCCCGACACTTGATGAATGTTATTACTATATGTACACTTAAGTGTTGATCGATGAAACCAATTTTCTGGTGAGTACATGTGGTGCTTGTTTTTCCATTTTGGGGATACTTCACTTAGTAGAATGGGTTCCAGCTCTATCCAGGATAATACAAGAGGTGCTAGATCACCACTGTTTTTTTGTGGCTGAGTAGAACTTCATGGTATACATGTACCACATTTTATTGATCCACTCATGCATTGATGGGCACTTGGGTTGTTTCCACATCTTTGCAATTGTGAATTGTGCTGCTATAAACATTCTAGTGCAGATGTCTTTTTTATAGAATGCCTTTTTTTCCTTTAGGTAGATGCCCAGTAATGGGATTGCTGGACCAAATGGTAATTCTACTTGTATCTCTTTGAGGTATCTTCATATTGCTTTCCACAGAGATTGTACTAGTTTGCAGTTTCACTAGAAGCATATGAATGTTCCTATCTCTCTGCATCCACACCAACATTTATTGTTTTGGGACTTTTTGATAAAGGCCATTCTCACTAGAGATAAGTGATATCTCATTGTGGTTTTGATTTGCATTTCCCTGATGATTAGAGATGTTGAGCATTTTTTCATATGTTTTTTGGCCATTATTCTGTCTTTTGAAAAGTTTCTGTTCATGTCGTTTGTCCACTTTTTGATAGGGTTGTTTGATTTTTTTCTTGTTGATTTTCCTGAATTCTAAGTAGATTCTAGTTATCAGGCCTTTATCGGATTTCTTTTTTCCTTTTCATGTTGGTTTACTTATTTTAGAATGT
>CAUYSK010091154.1:0-13940 GCA_963575035.1 Avahi laniger | reverse complement strand
ATAGCAGCACAATTCACAATTGCAAAGATGTGGAAACAACCCAAGTGTCCATCAATACATGAGTGGATTAATAAACTGTGGTATATGTATACCATGGAGTACTATTCAGCTTTAAGAAACAATGGTGATATAGCATCTCTTGTATACTCCTAGATAGAGCTGGAACACATTCTATTAAGCGAGGAATCCCAAGAATGGAAAAACAAGTACCACATGTACTCACCATCAAATTGGTATTAACTAATCAACACATAAGTGCACATGTAAGAATAACATCTATTGGATGTTGGGCAGGGGGGAGGGGGGAGGAGGGGGGAGGAGGGGACGGGTATATGTGTACACAAAGATGGCAATGCGCACCGCTCAATAGGATGGACATATTTGAAACTTGGACTGAGGGGGGGAGGGGGGGCAAGGGCAACACACGTAACCTAAATATCTGTACCCCCATATTATGCTGAAATAAAAAAAAATATAAAAAAAACAGAAGGGAATTTCAAAATTTTGAAGTCATGTTCTCATATAGGCCTGTGAACTATTTAATTAAATATAAAAGCTTATGGAGGAGGGGGTCTAGTTGGGTGTTAGTCAATATTATTTCAAAATTCATACAAAATTATTTCTTAAAAATTGCTGGACTATGTAGGGAATGATAATCACATCAAAGGGTGAGATGCCCCCACTAGGCAGGGCAGGGGCGTGTGGGGCCCGGAGCTCTCCATCAACTCCTGTCTTGTCCTCTGGGGGGCATCTGCCCTCAGCAGTTGCTCAGTAGATTCAAATATTATTTGTTCTATTGTTATATCTATTTTATTTAAAACAAAACTTTCCTCAGTTTCCTAATAGCTTGTTGCTTTTTAAAAAAATTTGTAAAATATATAAAACACTCCATTTAAGAGTTTTTCAGTTAGAAAAGGAAGTCTCCGCTTCTACCTGGCTCAGAGTTAGAGAGAGAGAAGCTCTCCTCCTCTTCACTGAAACGCATTTATCTCATTATTTCAGCTGCAGTTTCCAGAAATATGCAAACTAGCAGAGTAAAAACTATTGAATGAGACTGTCCCTAAGCCGTTAAGGGGAGTGTTCACTCTAAGCTTGTTGGCTTCTACTTTTTACCCCTTCTCTTACCTTTCTAAGATTTGTCCTTAAACACAACACATAGTAAGGTAACACATGCCGCAGTGGCAGTGTTAACAATCCAGGACGTGGCAGTGAATCCCGCCACCCGAGTGAGCGAGTCAGCGGGCTCACGACTGAAATGCCTGCGCTGGGAGTAGCCTCAGGGGAGCCAGGGCTTGTGCTCAGCAGCCTCACCTGGGCTCTTGGAGGGTCCTCCTGCACCTAGGTGGGATGCTCAGGGAAGAGGGGGTGTCCCAGAGGGGCTTGCGCTGGGAGGAGAGTGGAGAGGCCAGACCACGTGGACAGGTTTGAGCAGGGAGAGGACCTTGGGCATCAGACTACGCCCAGGGGCTTGAGACGGGCTGCGAGGAGTAGAGAGTGTTCAAGGGATGTGTGAGCAGAGGGTGCGTAGAGGGTGGCCTTAGGGAGGGCTGGGGAGGTCAGGAAGGAGTGTCCCTGAGGAGGTGGGCAGGAATGTGAGGGTGGAGGCCAGCCGTGGATAGGGTGGAGAGTTGACAGGAGGGACCACACCGGGCCTGAAGTGCTGAGCGGTGGAGGGAAGCGAGCTTCCTGTCTCTGATCGACTGCAGTGCCGTGGAAAGGATTTTACTCCTATGGCCTGAGACTTGCTCTTTGGTTGTTGCTGGGGAAACGGTTATCAGGGCCGGCATGAGGCAAAAGTGGACCCTGGTGACCCCTGGTGGTGAGTGACCAGCGGGCCAAGCCTTTGGAGGAAAAAAGAAGCTACTAGAGCAGAGGGGGTGGGGAAGGAATTGATAGTCTTCAGAGGAAAACTCAAAAGGCAGCAGGAGACCCCAAGGTGTCTGGAGGTACCTGGGACCCCGGAGTGGAGGGCGGGTGGGTGCCCTGCTCTGTGCGAGCTGGGGTCCACACGGCGAGGGGAGCTGGGGGAGCAGGACGGGAGGGAGCAGGGAGCCTCCTGAGCAGCGTGTCCTGTGGTTTGTGTCTTTCAGCCGCCTGTGGCCTTCAGAGCCCTGTGCGGCCAGGCGGGTGCCGGCTTTGTCTTCTGTTGAGAGCAGCCAGCTCCTTCCCTCATCGTCCACCCAGCCACCGTGAGTCACCACGGAGACTGACCGAATGACCACTCACGGGGGCTCCTGGTCTGACCAAGCTGGCGAGGCCCACCCCAGCCCCTCTCTCCTGCTGAGTGCGACAGAGACTGCCGCACAAAGTAAAAGGACGATCACTTGAAGACTTGCAGGAGTAAACGAAGCGGGTGACTGTGGAGGAATGAAAGCTTGGAGAAGGGACCCATGGGGTGAGTTGGCTCTCTGTGGTTTTTTCTTTTTACTCCCGGTCTGGACCCGAGGGCCAGCCCCGGTTGCAGAAATGTGCAGTGGCGGCAGGGGAGGCCGAGACTCGACAAAAACCACATCTGTGTGGCCGGAGGAAGCAGGAAAGGGCCCGGGGCTCCCGTGAGTGTGGACGGTCGGTTTTCTTTTCTGCCCCTGCTTTGGCTGAGTTGTGGAGCTTCTGGGCTGGGCCGGTGTGAGCAGCCCTGGCTCTGAGGGAAACCCTTCCTCTCTGCTCAGCAAAAGCGGGAAAAGGAGCCACCGCAGGCCGAGGGCCCGGTCCCGACAGGAGGGTCTCCTAGTTCTATGCAGGGCCCCACACGGGTCCAGGGCAGAGCAAAGGCTTCGCAGACTGAACAGAGATCAGAGCCGCCACCCGAAGGAGGCGAGGAGAGTGATTGCCTGGCATGGCCGCCTGTAAAATACAAGAGTTGGCATTCTTTAGGAGGACCCTGAGTCTCCGTGACAATATTCAAAATATCCAAGGTGCTGTTCTGAGGAGGTGACATTGATGGCTAGACCACCTAAGAAGGTGCAGGGCGTGCCAGCGGGGGCGCAGCCTGGGCAAAGACCCTGAGGTGCTGGTCGCTCAGGCACCCTTAGGCCTCTGCAAAGGGGGAGGACAGACAGGACCCAGACTGCACAGGCCTGTCGACGCGGTGAAGGGCTGCTGCCCCCGGGCCAGAGCTACCTACCTGTGTCCTGCAGTTCAAGGGCCCAGGGGGTGGTGTCCACCCTCTGCTTCGGAAAGGGGCAAACTTTCTGCTGTTACTCTCCAGCTATTTGCGTTTCTTGGACAGGCCTTCTTGTCCCTGGAGTAGAAACATGCAGAAAACCCACAGAGGCTGTGGGGCAAGAGGAAGGGGACCACCCATCCTATCTGGTTGTACGTCTTTTGCATCTGTGCTCAGACAAGTGTCCCCTGCAGACAAGTGTCCTCTGCAGACAAGTGTCCCCTTAGCTCACACTGCTGAGCTAAGTGTTCTGACCCAAAACCTCCTAGGAAGGACTAATGTCTGTTTGCTGTTCCCTCGGACCTTGCAGGGAAGGCATCAAGGGATTTTAGGTTTTTATTGTGTGCATGTATGTTTGTGTATTTGTGAGTATGTATGCATGTGTGCATGTCTTTGTGGTTCTCTGTGTGTGTCTGAGTGTATGTCTGAGTGTGTATGTGCATGTATGTATGTATGTATGTGTGCACTGGTGTTGATGTATGTACATGGTATGTATCTCTGTGTTTCTGTGTGTGTGCACGTTCATGTGCATCTGTGTGTCTGTGTCCACACACATCCATGTCTCTGTGTTTCTGTGTGTGCATTGTATGTGTGTGTATGCCTCTGTGTGTTTTTAGGGACTTGGATGTAGACATTTGGGATTATAAGTGAATCCTGCAGCCCCCAAGCCTCCTGCCACATCTAGTGCTAAAGCAGCACACCAGCCTCATAGCCAAATCCGCCTGGTCCCTCAGCCTGGAGTGGCTTTACGCCATTTCCCCTCCAGTCGTGCGTGTGTGTTGAGCTCCCTGTGTGGACTGGGCTGGGGGTGAATGTCAGGGCTGGGCAGAGCCAGCGATGGGGCAGGTATGAAGAAATGTTGGCTGAATGGAGTTTTCATATCTTGGGAATTTAGATTCAAGGGAGAAACTAGATATGGATTTTGAATAAAACCTAAAATTCATATTTTCTGTAATGCCTGCTGAAGTGCCGTTGCCACGCTCTTATTTTTGTATTCTCAGTGCGCAGTACATACAAGTACTTGGTAAATGTTTGTATAAATGGATAAACCAACAGGGTCCTTGGAATGTTAGGAAATCAGAGCTGAAGTCCAACAACACAGGAGCCAAAAAGGCAGCCAGGAAGCAGGAGGGCCTTGCAGAGGAGCAGGGACTTTCAAGGGTAAGTGCTCTTTGGGCTCAATAAAAGCACAGCTGAAATGCAGACAGTCTCAGCATAGCGGGAGAAGGTCAGACTGGGCCGAGAGTGGATCATGCCCTGACTCACCCACAGCAGTTAGGTTCCTGAGTGCCCTAAACCTTGGAATTAACGAAGCAGCGCAGATGAGAGCATGTTTGATAAATATTGGTTGGGTCTGACTCTGATTTCCTGTTGGCTGGTTAAATTTTAGGTTCCAGTTTCTCTTTATCTTTGGTGATACTCAATTTTCTCTCTGTTAACAATATCCTGAGACCCTAACAACACTTCAAATCATTACTCTAAAGAGCAACAGAGGGTCAATGTCTGCTGGATGTTGGTCCCAGAAATGTGCGAATTGTTCACTTGGGCTGTCACCCCTTATAAATTCTCAAAACCAAACAGCAAGCTTTGTGAGCGCTGCATGTATCGATCATCTTGGAAATATCCAGAATTGCCGATCATAATAACTGAATTATATGAGCAGCAAGAGCCTGTTATTAGCTGTTTCCAGACTTTAATTTTTTATAGTCTGTGAAAGGAAATGCAGTTTGTTTCACCAAGGTGTTCATTGGAAAGAGTGGCTTCCTAGACACAGGTGTGCTAAGATTTTTTATCCTCTTGCTTTAATCAGACATGATTTATCAGTGGTTGCACTTGCGGTTACATTGGTTGGCAGATTTTTTGTTTATAAGCATTTGCTTTGGTCACACTGTAAGAAATCTTAAAATAGTAACACATTGATAAGGTTTTAAGTGGTCCCTTTGAGTCAGGGTCACAGACAAAAGTCTCCTACTTGTTTGGAAGTGTATTTCATCTTGAATGCCATATTAAGTTCTGTTGAGAAAATGAGGACAATTTAAAATAGAATAGTGCAGGCTGAAGATATAGTTTATAAAGCTCTACCCGTAATGCTTTGAAAACCCTCTAAAATATTGACAATTTTTTAAAAGGATGGTTTTGTTAAGTCTTACAGGATGACTATTATATTCCTTTCATGCTTTGTATCCCATCTGCTTCCTAAAAGGTTTCAAGGCAGCTTAAAAATAAAAGGCTATTGAGAAGGACTGACTTTTGGAATAGTGGATTTTGGGAAACTGCTCTCCCATAAAAGCAACAAAAATAATGGCAAAACAATAAAAAATAGTAATTTTAGAATGCTGAAAATTACCCAAAGGTACTGAACAAACTAAAAAGCATCCATTCAAGAAAAAAGCTACTGAACCTCATTAAGAAAAGCAGGGTATGTGGTGGTTTAACTTGAGGCTGTTCCCATCTGTCCTTTGTCCCCAGCTCAGTGGCACAAGCATGCTAGCCACACAAACACACACACACACGTGCACACACATGTGCACACACACACAGCTGGCAGCCTCACAACCAACAGTAGAGAATGACTGTTTTAGGAAGTCTGTTAAAAGTTCCATCCTCAGAATAGAGCCAATAGTTCAACTGAACTAGTAGCAACCTGGAAAATCTCTCCCATGGTGTAGTCTCTACTTGATTTGACTCAGAGTTTGGCTCTGAAAGAAAAGCTCTCTCCTATTACAGAAAACAATAAAATTTGCCATACTATTGCAACTATTGTGATTTCAGTTGGGGCAAAAAAAGCCTGGCCAAAAATTTAAAATGAAGACCTTGAGAGCTAGTTGACTACAGGGAGCTTCTCAAAGCTCTGACATACTCCTGGGCATGCACAAGGCTGTGTACATGCCCAGGAAGGATCTGGAAAGTGAGAAGACCTTATCTGGCTGACATCAAGGTCCTATGCAGGCAGGAAATGAAAGCCAATGCTATCTTATAAACTGCCTTAAATTTCAGGGTGTATTTTTACAAACAAATACACTTGGCAGAGGTTGGCTTAAGGCATTGAAGAACATCTTCTGATGGATATTTGGTTGGCCACTAAATTACATGATCTAAGGGTGACTCCTAGGAATCCAGGCTTAAAAATAAAAATAAGAACTTAAAAAAACTCTAGAAGAGAACTCAATTGTCACATATTGCAGGGAATACAGAATCTACAGAATTAATTCTGTAAAGTCACTAAAATAAGCAGCAACAAGAACAGCAACAAATTCTGGGAGGGGGATGATTTGACCAGAGTTGTTACAATATATTATCTAAAATGCCCAGTTTTCAACAAAAAGAAGTAAGATATAAACTCCAGGAATGTATGGACCATGCACAGGAAAAGTAAAAAGCAGCCAATAAAAAGTGTCAAAAGGGTCTTAGATGTTGGACTTTGTACACAATGACTTTGAATCAGCTGTTATACATATTTTCAAAGGACTAAAGGAAACTATGTTTAAAGAGTTAAAGGAAAGTATAAAAATTATGTGTCACTAAATAATGACTATCAATAAAGAAATAGAAATAATGAAGAACTTAATAGAAATTCTGAAGTTATCAAGTATAATAACTGAAATGAAAAATTTGCTGGAGGGACTTAAGAATAAATTTGATCTGAAAGAAGAAAGAATTAGTGAATTTGAAGATAGATCAATATAGATTATCCAGTCTGAGGAAGAGAAGGAAAAAGAATGAAGGAAAATGAACAGTATCAGAGATCTATGGGACACCATCAAGTGTACCAACATATGCATAATGGAAGTTCCAGAAAGCTTCCCTTTTTGATGAAAAACATATACTTACTCATTCAAAAAGTTCAACATGGATTAAAAGAGATCCACATCTAGACACATCATAATCAAACTGAAGAAAGTCAAAGTCAAAGAGAAAATCTTTAAATCAACAAGAGAAAAATGACTTATCAGTAAGATTAATATTTGATTTCTCATCAGAAACCATGAAGGCAAGAAGACAATGGAATGACATATTAAAAATGTTAAAAGAAAAAGACTGTCAACTCAGAATTCTATATCCAGCTAAACTATCTTTCAAAAAATGAAAGAGAAATAAAGACATTTCCAGATAAACAAAGACTGAGAGAATTCATTGCCAGAAGACATGCTTTATAAGAAATATTAATGGGAGTCCCTTAGACAGAAAAGAAAGGACAGTAGGCCATAACTCAGATCCACATGAAGAAATAAGGAAACTGGCAAAGGTTATTACTTAGGTAAATATAAAAGGCAGCATAAACATGTATTTTAAAATTTTTTTCTTTCCCTGATTTTAAATGACAATTGCATAAAACAATAATTACAAAATCATATCATAGGCTTACGGTGTACAAAGTTGTAATTTACATGACAGTTATAGCACAAAGGATGGGGGAGAGAAGATAGCTATGGTGAAGCAAAGTTTCTCTATACTACTGCAATAAGTTAAAATTCTTTTAAGTTAAGATTCATAATGTAATCCTCAGAGCAACTGTCAAAAAAGGACTTAAAAATTTAGTAAAAATAACAAACAAAGAAATATTAGAAAAGAATAAAAATCCCAAATCAATAATCTAGGAGTTTACCCTGAGAATCTTCAAAAAGAAGGGCAAACTAAATAATAAATATTAGAGCTCAAATCAATGACACAGAAACACAAAAACAGAGAAAGTCAATGAATCCAAAAGTTGGTTCTATGAAAAGATCAACAAAATTGGCAAAACTTTATATTAATTTGAAAAAGAGGGAGAAGAAACAGATCACTAAAATTAGTAATGAAAAAGAAGGCATCACATTTCAGAAATTAGAGCATTATAAGGGTATATTAAAAATAATTTTATGCCAAGAAATTCAACAACTTAGCAAAATGAATAAATTCCCAGAAAGACATAAGCTACTTAAACTGACTCAAAGAGAAATAAAAAATCTGAACAGACCTATGACAAATAAAGAGATTGAATTAGTAATTTATAAACATCTCACAGAGAAAAGCTCAGGCCTAGATGGCTTCACTGGTAAATTCTACTAAACACTTAAAGAAGAATTAACAACAATCCTTCACAGATTATTCTATAGAATAGATGGGGCAACACATCCCAATTCATTATATGAGGCCCAGATACAAAAACCAAAGACACCACAAAAAAAAACAAAAACAAAAACAAAAACAAAAAAACCAAAATGGAACTATATACCAACATTTCTTATGAATAAAGATGCAAAAATTCTCCACAAAATACTAGCAAACCAAATCCAGCAGCATCTAAAAGTGGTTAGACATTATGGCCAAGTGGGATTTATCCTAGAAATGCAAGGCTGATTTAGCACTCAAAAATCAACTAATATTATTAGAAGAAAAAACAAAAGTCACATGATCATCTCAATAGTGCAGAAAAATTATTTGACAAAATCCAACATCCATTCATGATAAAAATGATCCATAAACTTGGAAAGGAAGGGAATGTCTTCAGCCTGATAGAAGGCAGCTACAAAAAACCTGAAATTGTACTAAATGGTGAAAGACTGAAGGTTCCGTCCTAAGGTCCAGACCCAGGCAAAGATGCCTACTCTTGCCACTTGTCTTAAAAATTTGCTAGAAGTTCTAGCCGATTCAATCAAGTAAGAAAAAGAAATAAAAGGAATCCAGGTTGGAAAGCAAGAAGTAAAACTGGCTTTATTTGCAGAAGACATGATGTTGCATGTAGAAAATCCTAACGGATCTCCTCCCACACTGTTAGAACTAATAAAAAAGTATAACAAGGTTGTGGGATACAAGATCAATTTACAAAGATCAATTGTATTTCTGTGTATAGACAATGTACAATCTGAAAATGAAACTAAGAATACAGTACTTCTCATAATAACATCAAAAAGAATAAAATGCTTATGAATAAATTTATCAAAACAAATGTAAGAAGTACATATGGAAAATTATAACACATTGCTGAAGATGCCAGTGAAGATGAACTTAGATTCTTTCATTGCTACATAGATATATCATAGACTTAAGTGTAAGGGTTAATGAAATAAAAGCCTTAGAATAAAACTTAGGAGAAAATCTTTGGGACCTTGTATTAGAAAGATTTCTTAGATATGACACAGTTCGTAAGAGGAAAAAACCATGATAAATTGGACTTGATCAAAGATTAAAAACTTGTGCTTCAAAAGAAATCATTAAGAAAAGGAAAAGATAAGGAACAGATTTGGAAAAAATATTTGAATAATAAAGACAGTTCAAAAGAAATCGAAAATCAAAAGGTTTTTAGAAGAGAAGAAAGGCTAATGTGATGGTTCAATAGATTGTGGAGAGAAAGCTTTGAAATTAGAAATCTGCATTCACATTTCAGCTAAGCCATCTCCCAGGTTTTTGCTCCGGGGCACAATTTTCTGAGGCTGGAGGTCATCACGTCTGCAGAATGAGGTGTTGCTTGGAGACTGTGGTTTGAGGTAAATGCTTAACAAATGATAACTCTTATGGCTGTAATAATACGTGGCATGGTCTTATTAAATAAGATAATGTGCATAAAACACCTAATAGTTCCTTATACATATTAAATATTCAGAAATGTTATCAATTATTAATTACTAATTTATTATATCACAGCCCAAAGGAAAGCTAAGGTATGATCATATCCCATTTGCTGTGATAAGAGAAAAATAAAAGAATTCCTAAGTTTCAGCCAATGGAAGACTTGTTTTAAAGCAACCGTCAATCCAGTGAATCAGAAATATGATAGGGGAAATTGGAAATCCTCCAGGGTAAAGATTTTATTTTTGCACCATGTTTAATTTTAGCCCCAATGTACACCTTGGACTTGCTGGGGAGGGGGTTGGAGTGGATGAGACAATCACTGTAGAAAGTCATCTCATGTTTTATTCATCATGTTCGTTCATTCATCACACGATCATTTTGAATTCTCACTGTTCCTTATATTTCCAAAAGCACTTTCATTTCCGATGTCAGTGACCTTCATAAATTCCCAGTCTCCGAGAGGTCTGAGTAGGATCTACTATGACTTGTTCCACTCACCGGTGGATAAACCATTCCTGAGAAGTGAAGGGACTTGCCCAAGAACACAGGGTTAGAAAGTGGCATGTTTTAGGCAAGCTACTTGGTGCTCTCTCCAGAGGCCGTGGGGAATACGTGTGAAGACTCATGTCACCTGCTCGAGCATGGGACATACCCTACCCCCTCCCCGTGCAGTCGTGTGGGGCTGCCTGGAAGCCCCTTCATCCCAAGTAAAGGAGGAGCAGCCTCCAAGTTCAGGGGCAGGAGGGATGCTGAGCACCTGGTGCCCATCGCTGGAATCTCATCCCTAACCCAGCCCTAAGGATGGGTCACTCCAAGCAATAAGCTGAGAAGAGCATTTACATTAAACTCTCTGTGAGGGGTTGGGGGCACTGTCTTAGCCAGCTGGGGCTGCTCTAACAGGGTGGCCTACAAACAGTTGCAATTTATTTCTCACAGTTCTGGAGGCTGGGAGTCTGAGGTCAGGGTGTCGGCATGGTCGGTGTCTGGAGAGGACCCACTTCCAGGTAGCAGACAGCTGCCTTCTTGCTGTGTCCTCACCTGGTGGAGAGGGTGAGGGAGCTTCCTGGGGCCTCTTTTATAAGGGTGCTAATCCCATTCAAGGCAGCTGCACCCTCACGGCCTCATCACCTCCCAAAGCTCCTACCTCCAAATATCATCACCTCGGGGGTCAGGATTCCAACATAAGAATTTTGGGGGGACACAAACATTTCATCTATAAAAAGTAAGTACTTTCTGCGTGTGTGAGGGAGAGAGATGGAGAAAGAGACAGAGCGAGACAGGGAGAGACTCCTCCCCGTCTCATCGCTGATTGGTGCATAGTCCTGACTCCTGTTGGGGGAGCAGAAGTGTGGGGTTCTGTCCCTCCTTTCAGGGAGTAGTTGCCTGTGACGTAGGCAGGACCACAGGGGGCTCCCCCCACCTACTGGCTGTGGTGCCCAGGTAGCTGGGAGATGCTCGGCAGGTCCAGCCCTAGGACCCCCTGTCTGCTCTGCCATGCCCTGTGAGGCTTGAGGGACACTGAGGCAGGGCTTCATCCTGGAGTGGACCTGACGCCCTTCTCCTGCTCTTTCCACCGCATTTTTCTTCCCTGATCTCCAGGGAGGACTCTGCCGTGCGCTCTCTCTGTCTCTCTTTCTCCCTCCCTGTCTCCCTCTCTTTTCTCTCAAACTCCGTGTTTTTCTGTTTCTCTCTCCCCTCCGAATTTCTCTTTCTCTGTCTCTCTGTCTCTGTCTCTGTTTCTCTGTGTCTGTCTACCTTTGCTCTCTCTCTCTGTGTCTCACTATCCCTCTCTCTGTCTCTGCCTTTCTGTATCTGTCTCTGTGTCTATCTCTATCTCTGTCTTTCTGTGTCTTTGTCTCTGTCTCTGTCTTTTTCTCTCTGTCTCTCTCTTTGTCTCTGTCTCTCTCCATCTTTTCCAGGGAAGACATCCTGCTCTGTCTTTCCCCTCAGTTGCTCATCTTGTTGATTCCAGGTTCAAAGTGGCAGAGGCAAGAGCCACATGCTGGTACCGACCCGAGCAGGGAGCAGGCGTGGATTATTGGTCAAATCCTATAGCTCACCTTCATAGGCCTTGGTCAGGAAGATACCACTCTGCTGTTTTTTTTTTTTTCTGAGATTCTCAATGACTGTGGATAGTAGGTGGTGCTGCCCAGGCATTGGAGTAAGAGAATGGGTGTGCAGGGACCCTCAGAGTGGGTGGGTGGTGGTGAGCAGATCTTAAATGATGAGCCCACTCAGACATTCCAGTCTCCCCAAGTCTTTGAATCTCTTCCTCTACAGCGAACAAAGACAGATCTCGTATTTTGAGCTCACGTAGAGTGAGCCAGCTTCTGGTCCATGTTTTAGCTAATCAGCCAAATAGTTAGAGCTCTTCCTGACTCCCTGAGCTGCAACACTAGATCCAGAATCTCTGCTTAGTGAGCCCATATCAACAAATTTAGCATGATTCAACTCTATGTTCTTCCATCATTGTCCCACATCCTTTATATTTGTTTTGTAAACTAAAAATAAAATCCTAAGCCCACCCGGCTGCCTGAATGAACCCTCTTTTGGCAAAGGGGACCCCCATAAATCTTAAAACTGAATTCCTGGCCATGAAGAGAAGGGAGGTTGGACACATCTAATTATACCTCCTCCCTTTAGAGTTTAGATGCAACAAGACTGATGAAACAGACTCTTTGTGACAGTGAGACACTAAATTATTCACAGGACCTAAGGCCATGCAAGGCAAAGTTTAAATCACACCCAAAGGCCATCAATATGCTTAATCAATCACTTGAGTCTGTATATTGTGGCTTGTTTCTGATTAACAGAGTTCTTTATCTTAAGACATTTCAAGCCTTTATGCAAAACTTTATTTCTTTAACCAATTACAAGTCAAAGAATCTCTAAACCCACCTATCACCTATAAGTCCCCACTTCGAAATGTCCTGCCTTTTTGGGCCAAACCAGCGTCTGCCTTCTGTGTATTGATATATGATTTTACTTATTAATACAATACCTGTCTCCCTAAAATGTACTCAACCAAACTGTAACCTAACCTCCTCGAGACCGCTTATTCAAGGCTTCTCGGGTATGGCTCTCTGGGCCAACGGTCACACATATTCAGCTCAAAATAAACCTCTTTAAGTATTTTTACAGAGTTTGGGTTTTTTTTTTTTTGCATTAACAATTTCCACACACGTTCCCCATATTTCTGTCTCTATTAATTAGAAAACTCATGTATTTCTTTGGCGTGTAGGGTGCTCCTCCTGGGTCACACTTTGTGCTTCACTTTTAGGTGCTGCTGGACTTGAGTCCAGTTCTAGGTCTAGAAGCAAAGCGGGGTGGTGGCGGGGGTCCTGAGGAGGAGCAGCATTGTCTTGTACGGCAGCTGCCTCAGGGGAGGCCATTGCAGTTTCCAAAGAAAATTCAGAGTTAATGTCCTCAGATGGGGGTGGAGAAGCTGCTTCTACTGGCAAAGAAGACTATTAGAATTCAGAGGATGGATATTCTCAGCTTCATCAGAGCTTTCCCACGTGTCCCCATACCAAGTTTCAGGGTCCCTTTTCTTCCCTGGCGATGCCCTGCATTTAACAGTAGCTACCTTGCAAGGTTGAGAACTTGACTTGCATTGTAATTTAGCCACTTGCAGGATGTGATTCTGGGTTTTCAGCAACCTCAGCTCTGCAGTTACAGAAAATAAGGGTCTTTTTCAGGGCAGGCATAGAAACTTTGGGTCATTTATGCAGAACTTGAGCTAGAAATTTGATTTCCTGAGTTTATCCTGTACTTTCCCCATGTTGTCCCATGACATTGGGAGCAATCAACCAATCTCATTATACTTGTTAGTTCGACAAAAATGTCTGAAGGTATCATACACATGATCACTCAGATCCTTGTATCCAGTAGTGATTTTTTTTTTTTTTTTTTGAGACAGAGTCTCACTCTGTTGTCCAGGCTAGAGTGAGTGCCGTGGTGTCAGCCTAGCTCACAGCAACCTCAAACTCTTGGGCTCAAGAGATCCTCCTGCCTCAGCCTCCTGAGTAGCTGGGACTACAGGCATGCGCCACCATGCCCGACTAATTTTTTCTATATATTTTTAGTTGTCCTATTAATTTCTTTCCAATTTTAGTAGAGACGGGGTCTCACTCTTGCTCAGGCTGGTTTCGAACTCCTGAGCTCAAACAATCCGCCCGCCTTGGCCTCCCAGAGAGCTAGGATTACAGGCGTGAGCCACCGCGCC
>CAUYSK010091152.1:0-25933 GCA_963575035.1 Avahi laniger | reverse complement strand
ATTTAAGCCTCTGCCCTACTGCCATTAAACGAGACTTGATCAGACTCCTGTCTTGTCTCCATTTCTTGTGTCTTGCCTTTCCCATTTCCCACTCCCTCCTCCCAGGTACCCACGAATAACTGGTTCCGTGGGTCGGGACAGGTATTTATGTGCCTGTTTGCCTAGTTTTTAATTGAAATATACATTGGTTTAAATATTTGTGTCTTTTATAAATCACAGACAACTTAATTTTGTCTTTTAAAAAATGTAATTCCTCTTAAAATTTCCTATCCAATTTAAAAGAATATAATTGACTATTTTAATATTTTATGTTCTAGGAGACAATATATCAATCCTTTGGCTACCCAAATTTAGTGTCTATATCGTGTCTCAGTATAGTTCCTGCTTTCAATCTTTTCCCTCTCCCAATAGAAAAGATAGCTATACCTTCAAAACTCTGTAATGTACCTTCAATAATATCCCTGATTTTGTCTTAGAATTTAAATTGTGGATTTAATTTTTCAGTAGTTACAATATAAGTTCCAAATAAACAAGTCTATATTTTCAAGGGAAATAATTTAAAAATTATTAGAAAATATTCTGATTTTTGGTGAAAGTATATGAAGGAAAATAAATTTTTCTGAAGTGATTTAAAATATTTTCTTGGTATAAAAGCAAGGTCAGTTTTGTAATGTAGGCTTTCCTGTATACTCCCTGTCATTTATTTTAAACTGTTATTTAAAATCCATGATTGGGTGCTTGTTCAGTTTAATGCAAGGAAATGCCAATCTCTGTGAACATTTAAAAATGCATTTAATTTTATGTGGGAAATTTTGATAATCCACAAAGAGATTTTATTTTTCCACCAAATATTAGCATTTTGGAGTAATATGGATGTATACTGATCATTCATAGAGTTACTTTAAATTTACTTTGTTTGGATTAATTGTTTTTAAGGTCATTTGGTCTCTTCAATGTTTTCCAACTCATGTGTCCCTTCTCTGTTGTCCTTTTCAGTAGACAGACAGTTCCCCTTACTACTCAAACTTTCTTTCTAAAGCTCACCAGTATGCCAAGGAGCAGATCAAAATCTAACTCTACAGGGCTTTCTTCCCTGATTCACTGAAATTACAGTGACATCCAGACGTGATTTCTCCCTCTTTTGGACTCATAACATTGTATTTAGTGTTTTGGACTCATAATACTGTATTTAGTTTGTCCCTTAAGGATGCTTATCATGTGTGAAATATTTTCCAACTCTCCTTTAGTGTAACTCCTTAAGGCGCCATTTATCATTTAACATGTATCTACCTCAGTGGGTCAGCTTCATGCATAGTGAGTAGTCAGGAAATGTTGGTTGTAATAAATCACAGCAACAATAATACTCTAATATCTTTTAAGGCATTTTGGAATTTTTGATAAACGTTTGTCCAATTATTATCTACATCAGGAAAAAGTGCAACTGTAAATCAAGTCTCTTTACTTAATAGGCAAAAACATTTAACAAGTAAACAAACTAATAGATAAATACAAGACTCTTTATTAAAATGTTATCTTTATTATCAGATGTGGGTAATTCCAAAGAATAGAAAAATACCATATGTCATTTTTTATGTCGAATATTCCAAATACACTGACATGTTACTTAGAAATGTGAGGACTGATAAAGTGATGCTTATAATACCATATCAACATTTTCAATCTACAAGCTACAGGCTATACTTTATCAAGACTGTAAGTCCAAAAAAATATTTTTGGGGAAGTTACACAGATTTAACATCATGAAAAAATTGACTTTAAAATTAAATTGTATATTTGATCAGGATCTAGTGAAAAGAGAAAAAGAAGAGTAGAAGCTGAGACAGAAATAGTTACTCTGGTATATATTTTTGGTTGTGAGGTTCCTGATAGCAGAGTTTCAGACAAACACTAAATCAGATAACTCATATAAGGCAAATATAGCACTGAGGGATTATTGACGATAAGACAGAAGTAAAAGCTGAGTTTTTATTTACAGAGAAAGAACTAGAATTCTATCAATATTTTGTTTTAGAACCAAAAGTTTTATAATTCAAGAGGGAAGAAAGGCAAAATTAATGTTGTTTCAGTTGGCAAATATGATAGTCATTTTACTCACAGAGTTTACCATATATTTTAGATATTTAAGGCACAAATCAGAGCCTGGAACTAAATAAGATGATGAAATTTTACATTTTATTTAATTGTATTTAAAAATAGTTTGCAAATTTTGGTAGGAGAGACAGTGATTAGGGATTTTCAAACCCATGGCCATCACCAAAATTCAATGGACATGGTGATGAGCCAGCTTTATGGTTCCATGTAATTATGTCAATGGATTATATACAGAGAGAATATTTTTAAAAGTGACAAGGATAGAATTGAAGGACCAAGAAGTTAAAATATGTCAGTTAAAATATTATATTAACCTGCTTTCATGAAAGTAACAGATGGTTTCTAGGCCAATTCCTTAAGTAGGTGACATTACCAGTCCAATGCTTAGCAGTACTGCATTGCACGATGCTAATTCTCACAATTTCTTTGTGTGCATTTCTCTTTAAAAAGCTCCATAAATATATAAAATTGTAATAGTTTTTGCTAATTCCTAAAACTTTAAATGAACCTACTTCTTATTAGTGTTCTAATATTTTTCAATTGTATATTAACCAAGTTTTATAATGTATTAGGTTACTTGTCAAGTAGAAATGCAGTATGTACACTGTTCACCAGATGTTGTAGCTGAAGCATGAGAAAATGAATATTACCATTCTCATTAATCTATATAATAATGCTAGTGGAAACTTTGGAAGAAAATTTGGACAATATGTATCTTTTTTCTTTACTCTCAAAATTAATTTTTGGTTTATTTACTAAAAATTTAACAAGTATTACATAAATATTTTAAATCATCAGTCTCTACCCTTTTTGGCACCAGGGACCGTTTTCATGGCAGACAATTTTTCCATAGACCGGGGAGGGAAGGGATGGTTTGGGGATGATTCTAGTGCATTACATTTATCATGCGCCTTATTTCTATTATTATTACATTGTAATATATAATGAAATAATTATACAACTCACCATAGGTTGGGGACCCCTGTTTTAAATGATAGAAATATTGGGCTAATAAAAATGTCACCAGGATCTAAAACAAAAGGATGCATTATAATTTCCTATATTTTCTCAATAGTGATATATTAGCTATCTTATAACTATTTTATTCTTCCTCCAAGGAGAAACTTAAATGGTTCTCATGTGTAGAGGTAGATGAAAACATATTATGAAATATGATCAGGCACATTTTGCAAATGATAAACACTGAGCATGCAAATGAAGACAGTATAAACACACATATATATTATTGATCTATCCTTATATTTAGAGAAAAAAGGAATGTATTCTTTGTTACTTTGCGTTACCTTTATTTTGAAAGCTTACTTATTTACGCACTAAAAAGAGCACGTCAATTTTTCTATTTTATCTATCATGATCTCTATTTTAGTTTTTATCAGTTGAATTGGACCCTGTAACTGCTCTCCTTGTAATGTCACCCTAGTGGGTAGTGCAGACCTACAGTTTCCAGCCCCCAGGTACTGTCCTCTGGTTTCCCTGGACTACAACCTGCTGACACCATTGAAAGCAGTCCCCGCGTCAGTCACTCTTCAAATGAACTGCATTGAGGATGCCACCTGTTTCCTTCCAGAATGCCCATGGATCCAGGGAACCATTTAGAGGCTTTGGATCAGAGAGGTCACATAATCTGACATATAATGAATCTTCTGCAGTTGCTCAGATGAAAGAGTGGATTTAAGGATTAAAGTTTGAAATATTAATGTATTAGTTAGAAAGCTGTTACCATTATCCAGGCAAAGAAAATGTTGGTATAACTGAGACAGAGTAACTGTGTAGGTCATAAGACATAGAAATATTCTTGGTATTTGAGAGTTATTCAACAGGTTTTTTTTTTTTTAAAGAATGTGGATATATGGGATGTGAAGAAACAGAGTGCAATCAGTGAGGACACCAAAATTTTGGGTCTGAAAACATGGAGGTATACAATTTCAAGCAATTGGGATGGGTAAAATTATAGAAGCTAGGTGCGGGTACACAAATTTGAGCTATATTTAAGACATAATAAGTTTGAAATTACTCTAACACATTCAAGAAAAGATTTTTGAATCACATTTAAGTCTGAATAGTCAATTGCTGAGCATAATGAATTATACATTTAAAATATGTTGATTAGTAATAGAAGAAGTGACATCTATACTCTAATAATGGCTTCTCCAATTTTAACAAGAGAAATAGGTATTTAGAGTAGCCATAAGTTATCTGACTGTTTAATTGAGTAGAATGCACATTTCATTAAATTACCCAAACAAAGCTAATTATTTCCTATGGTTTTATCCCTGACATTCTCTCAACGTAAAAAAAATACTATGACAGAATATTTATGAGGATTTTTTCTCTGTATTAAATATGTTTCAAGAGGGAATAGTCTTAACTAATATCTATAAGATAAAGAAGTTTGTTATGACACATTTATAAATGAGAAAAACCCAATAATTATGTTTGTTATACATTTTTAAAAGTATTCACCTATAATCATAACAGCGATTATAAGCAATTAGACTATAAAATTAAAAATTCAGTATGATCGAAAGTACTTAAAAATATGAACAGAAAACTTACCTGATGGGAAATAGTCCAAAATATGAACTTGCTTGATTGCTACCTGGTTTCGAGTTATAAATGTCCTTTTCATCATTTGTATATTTTATGCTTTCATATTTTTATAAGTATGCAGTATTTGAGGCAAAGAAAAATATTTTTTAAAAAATCTTGAAATGGTTCCTCACAACCAACAGTATGTCAAACACTTTCAAATAATTTACTCCTAATTTATTCATTGTGTGATCCAGATATTTTACGTGCTGGCATAGTTTTCTTGGCCACTGAGAAAATATTTACATTCTTCTCTTCAAATACTTGCTATAGTGAAGTCAATTTTTATATAATTATTTTTAATGACAGCCTTTATAAGCAAATTCACAAGTGTCATTTCAGTATGGATGTGTATACATACAAAATCACCGCATGTTATCATCAATAGAAATTGGAATGTAAAACATAGAGATTAAAATGAACATTCCATTAAGTAATTTTGTCTTAACATAATTAATAGCAGCTACAGAAAAAAATATGATATGTAGTTATATCATTGATTCAGTCCAAAAGTTAACAAATTAGCTCTTCTTTGAAATATAATATATTGATGTGTTTTCAAATATACTTTTCCCCCTCAAAATATACATAGATTTTGACATATTCTGCCTCTCCCTTCTACCATGTTCTGTGCATTGGAATTTTCTTCACGGAATACTCTAGGAAAAGCATAGTGAGCTTTTAAATGCCCCAGAATTTTCAGATGAACTTATCCATTATTAATGCCACCATTAGAATGCTCATACTATTTCCTCCTACTTCAGGTAGCTTTCTGAAATAGAGCATATTCGTAGTTTCTTCCATGTAGGTAGTGTCCTTCTATGTATAGTGTCCTTCGCAGAAAGTACATTTGACCATCAGGAAGCTGAATTCTCACCTTCCACGCTAAACTCGTATGGTGTCACATACTAATTGAAAGACGCCCTGACCTCCATCAAAATGCAGAATTTCAGCACCTTCTTAACTTTGGACTGAAGTCAATATGGCTAACACTCCACTGCTTTCCAAGATTGATTTGGCTGGCTGATCAAGTGTAAAGGTGGCTGTCTCTTTCTCCCTTCATTGCTTCATGTGTACACATGAGGTCAAGAGAAAAGAAAGCTTTCTCCATAAACAAGTTCTATTCTTCAGTCACTGGTCTTGACAACTGCTACCTCTTGCTAGCACCTTCAAATATATCCCCATCAATCATGAATTGGCATAAACATATTCCTGGTTTCATCTGGTTTTATTTACTTTTAACATTATATATATATTTAAAGATATTTTAAATTACTTATATATCTTTCTTTTCACATTCTTGCTTTAGGCAGTCATGTCTGTACTGCGATATATTATAAAACATGATGGGATAATTTCTGATTTTTTTAACATACTTTCCAAGCATATCAACATTTAATAAATAATTAGTTTATTAAATACTTCCCTTGATAGTTCCATAAAAAATTAACGGATATTCATATATGCTTAAAAAATTACTGACATAAATGAGCTTTTAGTCATTCGTCATATGTTTTTCCATAAAGGTATTTCAGTCTACTAGCAGTTCTATAAATTCATTTCTATGTACTAAAATTGCATTTGGTTTCTAAAAATTGCTTTTGTCTCAACACCATTTACATCTCATAAATAGCTGTATTATTTTATCATAAATTTTATATGACATGACTACAATACTATAAATTTTTATCTGAAATATGGTTGTATTCATATCATTGATCTAGTTCAACAAAAATATGTATTAAGTGCCTATCAGGCATTGTTCTAGGTAATAATTTATTTTCTCTTTAAAAGTATTTTTCAAACTTCTAGTAATGTTGCCATATTACTTTTATAATTTAAAATATTCTTACAGTAATGTCATAGTTCCTAGGCATGAGTAATGTAGGATGTCATTATTGCATTGTTGCTTTGATTGATTTTAGTTTTGCTTTACTTGTCATCTTTATGCTAGTATTTTACATTGTGAATTGGCAGTTAATTGATGTCTCCCTACTTTTTTCACAGGATATTTTCATTCCACTAAATAGATGGTAAAACTATAGAGCCAAGAATTATTTCTACATTGTTCTATTCATTATAGCATGTGCAGAATTTTAATTACCACACAGAATGCAGATTTCCCCAAGGGCATCCACTGTGGAAAATGCATAAATGTAATCACAATAAATCTTCTTATCCTTATTACTTAAAACATTCGTCATTAAAACTTAGGGTTTTCTTGAAATACTATTCCTTCCAAATCTCATTTTAGAAAAGTCATGCATGAAGAGAACAATAATAAAACGGGTCCCAACAAAATTTAGTTAAAAGTTATGAAGACACTTTCATAGTCTGCCATTTACCATTGTCTCTGCAAGCCAAGGACATTTTTTATGATTTTACAGTTACTTAATTTATTGTTTATAACATAGGGAAGTTCATTTATTCTCTAGATATATGGGCCTTAACTATAATATCTTGGCAACATTTTTATGATTTATCCAACAAATTAAAGACATTTCAGAAAGAATGAAGAATGAATTAGAGAAATAAAGGAAGTCTGAAAAATCACAAAATAGAAATACAGTTTGGGTAAACCAACTATAACAATATTACCATGAGCCATCTATCTTTAATTTGAGGTATCTTTTAAAATAACAATCATAATCTAATTTTTCCTTATAAAGCTATTTTGATACAAACACAAAGAGAAATGATAAATGAAATAAGCAGTTATAGAGTGTGGTCAGTTCACTAAATGCTAACAATAAATAACCATACCACATGTAGATACTTGCCATAGAACATGGGACATTTTCTCAGATTACTGGCTTTAAAGACATGTTTAAGTTTCTCAAAGTCATCTAAAATTCTACAATTGCATTAAATGTTAAATTTCAAGGTTTTCTATGACTATGGAAACATCGTGTAGAATACAGATAGAATATATAGTGTTATTAATGTTAATGATCTTGAGTGAGACAGCAACCAACTTCCACCAGTTTGTTATTAAAGACTAAGATTTCTAAGCTTAAAAAAATATTCCTTTTCTCATTAATTAGTTAACTTTTGCAATAACTATAGGTCATCTGACCAATTAATTTATTTTAATGAGGTATATACAACAATCTGTACTAAAACTCCTTTATGCATCAAAGAATCCTAAGCAGAAATGGTATTCCTGACAGCTATCTAGTAATCAAGTCTTGGAAAGCTGTAGCTTGGAAATTTGTTTTATTTCTTCTGTTATGGACATTTTAAATTAAATGTAAAGATTATTTTTGCTTCACATGGTGGTTTTAAATTGGCATTTCATCATTTTATATATTGCTGGCACTGGCTCTGGGTTATTTAGCATTTATTAGTAATTTCCATTTTGACCTTTCCCAGGTTTTGCTATTTATTAGGTATTTTTGCACTGTTGCAATCATGACTGAGAAGAATTGGGGAATTTTTTGGCCCCTTTTTAAAACTTCATACTTTAAATTATTTTTACATTGACCTTTAAAGTTGGGATGTAGCTAAGATTTGAAAGTTCTGTTTAAAAACTACTCTGCTGAAACATCAGGCAATCCCAAAAGTTGAAAATGTATTGGCCAGCAAATGCTTGAAAGTGAAGGAAAGCTGGAGGAAGGGAGAGTGAGTGAGAATGAAATATGGAGCAGAGAGGTTTCAAAGGAGAGAGGTCTTTGGCATGTTCACCATGACTGCTTAATTTGTAAATCATTACTGACTTTGAGAAGCAGGAAACACACTGAATGTAAATAAACTCTGTTTGATAGAAAGTGATTATTGAACAAGTCTGAATATATTTGGAGAATGGGCATTTTTTCCCATTTGTTTATTTTACATTGAATGGATCATTACATTTTCATGTAGTTAATTTTATAAAATAGTTCATCTTTGTTCCAGGTTAAAATCTGAGGGATCTTCAGGTTTTAAAAATGTAGTCACTAGAACACTCATTTTTTTATGTCTGAGTAGTACTCCATGGTATACATATACCACATTTTACTAATCCACTCATGAATTGATGGAACTGGAGACCATTCTTCTAGCTGAAGTATTGCAAGAATGGAAAAAAAAATCACATATACTCAATACTAAATTGAAACTAATTGATCAATGCTTAAGTGCACATATGGAAGTAAAATTTGAGGGAATCAAGTAGGTGGGAGGGGGAGGGATATAGGTAAATTCACACCTAACAGGTACAATGCACACTTACTGGGTGAAGGGTGCACTTAAAATTTTTACTCAAACTATGTGAAAGTAATTCATGTAACCAAAACGTGTGTATGCCCATAATATTTTGAAATTATAAAAAAATGTAGTGACTGGTTTATGTTTTATACTTTATGCTTTCTTCATACTTTGAGTCTTAATGTCAGAACTTACATAATAGCTTAAAGAATCAAAGCTGTGGACATGAGGTCAGGAGGATTATAATTCTTTTATTTTATGCAGACAGTAAAAGCCACAAAAAGGACTAATTTCTTTGTGTCCTGCTGAATTTTACAAAATAGTTGAGGAACACTTGTTTTGGAATTTTTCCTGACTGATCATATTTTGCCAAGGCCTTGGCAACTGCAGGAAACTATTTGTTACCTGCATTTTCTAATATTTAACATCATGCTCTTTTTCTTCATTAAAGTGTCATCCAGTGAAAGATGAAATCACTTTTTTAATCAAGCAGCAAAGTATAGCAGATTACATGTAACAAAATAGTTTGATGTTTATAGAGCTATTTAAAAGAAAAAGGACACATCGACTGAGATAAACTATAGGTATATTTACACCACGTGCACATACATGAGTAGCAATGAAGTGGCCTATAACAGGACGGATGGTGCCAAAGAATTCAACTTTCATCCAAAAGCCACATTTTAAATTTAATCCAATTTACATTCTTTCTTCTCTTCCCCCTGAAGCATGGAGAATATATCTTTACTTAAGCTTAGCATAAGGTGTTGTGACCTGACTGCTAAAATTCTTTGGCCAAATTGAAACATATATGTAGTAGGTTTGTAAAAACCTCATAATTACTTATTTATACTGATCCTGAGTTTCAAAATTGAATTCTTCAAACTTTGCTAAAATATTACACTAGATATTCTGCTTGGCACTTAGGAAAACACAGATATGAATCACAGTGAGTCACATGAAGCACATCTGTTCTTCAGGCTGCCTTGGAGCGGCTGTTATTCTCCAGTAGTATTTCCTCTATTGGGAACGTGGGTGTATGGAAGAAGGAGAGAGCTATATTTTTTTGAATGAATTAACTGTCATACTGGTAGAACTGAATTCTAATGTTCTTTGTCATCACAGTTATATTTTCTCATTTAAAAATAATTTACTGGAGTGAAATCCACACAACATAAAATTAGTCATTTTAGAGTGAACAATTGACATTTAGCACAGTTATAAGGTTGTGCAGCCACTATCTCTCTCTAGTTTCAAAATATTTTCATACTCAGTACAACTTCTTATCTTTTTAAGAAGTTCTTCCCCATTCTCATATCTCCCTACACCCTAGCGACCTCCAATCGGAGTTCTGTCTCGATGGATTGATCTATTCTGGATGCTTCACATATGTAGAATTAAAGAACATGCAACCTGTTTGTATCTGGCTCCTTTTATTAGCATGTTTTGGAGCCTTAAATTTTCTGCCTAAGACACACCTATTCATGGCTGAGTTATCCTCATCCTCAAAATGTTTGAGAGTGGACAGAACACAAATTCTTAGTTCAGACAGACCTGGGCCAAATCCCTAAGTTTCCAATTACAGTACTTGAGATATAGTGAATGTTATTTAACATTTCTGGGCCTCATAGTCATGCATGTAATTTAGGAATAAATATATTCAATAGGATAGTTGAAGTAAAAAGGACAATGTATAAAAAGCTCAGAAACATAATAGGCCTTCAATAGATGTTTGTTCCCTAAGTCTGTAGCAGAAATAAAATTGTTGCATCTCTTCATGATTCATTGATTTCATTGATATTCACTCACTGATATTGATATCTGTGTCAATAACTATTGCCATATAGATTCATAAACAATATTACTTTTCGCATATATAAATTTTATTATTTTTATTCCCTATCTATGAAGAGATTTTAATATTTTTACTTCTTATAATTAGTATAATAAAACGATAGATTAATGGAAGTTGCACTTAAAAATCATATCTCTATGGTTTGCAGACCATTTTGTCTAAATTGTAATAATTTTTATTCATTCTGACTTATTTTATAAGATTTATGTTAACAGTGATAAAATTCTTTCACACAAAACTGTTTTCTAAGGACAGAAATTTCAACACAGTAAAGCTATGTTAGGATCACAAGGCTATTTCTGATTTACATGGAAGTTGTTATTCAAAATTACACACCCAGATAACCTACTTGTACCAAAGCTAAAGAAAAAAAACTGTTTTATATGATTGGTTGTGACAGGAAGGAGAGCAGGGTCTTACTTTTACTAAATGCAGACCTGCTTTTGTTCTTGAATATGAAAATGGTCAAGTCTCAGTTTGAATGTTATCCACCATATTCCAGACCTAAAGGACTACAGATATAGATTGCAATAATAAAGAACAAACAACTTAATTATCTGCCTTTGTCAAATGGAGCTTGTCACTAACTAAAGCAAACTGACATTTTAAAAAGTCAGCAACTGTTTATTGGAAATTTTATTTATTATATGTTTTTATTTCAGACTATTATGGGGGCACAGACTCTTTGATTACATAAATTGCCTTTATACTGCCCGAGTCACAGCTACAAGCGTGCTCATCCCCCAGACAGTGCACACCAAACCCGTTAGGTGTGAGTTTACCCATCTCCTCCCCTCCTACCTGCCAGACACCCTATGAATGTTAACTTTCCGTATGTGTACATAGGTGTTGATCTGTTAGTACCAATTTAATGGTGAGTACATGTGGTGTTTGTTTTTTCAATTTTTTGATACTTCACTTAGAAGAATGGGTTCTATGGAAAATTAAATAAGCGCTCGCTCGCTCTCTCTCTCTCTCTCTCTCTCTCCCTCCCTCCCTCCCTCTTTGTCTTCACTGTGTCCAGGTAGATCTCTCTTTGTTGATTTTCTTCTTGTTGGATGTTCCCTTTGTTAAATTTTATTTGTATTGCTTCTTTTTTCCTAATAATTATATTCTATTTCATTCCTCTATTTTATTTCATTTCTTAGTTAATGATGCATGTATTTGTAGAAATTTTACATTTTTACATGACAATTTTCTTGAAATAAGTTTCATATGAAATTCCTCATAAGTCCATGAGAAATAAAATATTTTCTTTTATACTATTTTTTTATGGTTTTTTTAAGATCCTCCCTTGAGGAGTCTCTTTCTCTCTCTCTCTCTCTCTCTCTCTCTCTCTCTCTCGCTCTCTCTCTCTCTCCCCCCTTTCCCCCTCCCACTCACACACACACACACAATCAGAAAAAGCAAAATAAAGTTGCATCCCTTGATTGCTACACTAGAAGGTGAAACATAATTTCCCTATTGGCATGGTTACACACTATCTGTTCTCAAGTTATCTTTTTATAAAATGTCATTCCTGTGGGATGAATGACCACCTGTATTCAAATTATATTTCAAAATTACAGTTCCTTTTAACGTATATAATGGGTTGACTTTTAAAGCTGGGAAATAGTTATGGAACATATTTACTGTTGGCACTTACTCAAACTACCCAGCTCAAGATTTTGTTTCTAAAATAAAAATATCATGCAATGTGACTGTATACAGTTAGCAATATAAATAAAGTATGTAAAATATTTTCCATATGTATGCACCAGATGCATACATATTAAAAATGTCAATTTCCTCCCCTGGAAGATTATTTTATATATTCCACGTTATACTTCATCAAATTATGTATAACGATAAAATATAGGTATCGTTTTAAAATAACGCTTCAAAGGAAGATTAAGCTAACACTCAAATGTCTGCAAGCTTATTATGCAGTTGTCACCTATCCAAAAATTACTTAAAGGTTAGTTTTCTAATACATTCCACAGCTAGGAGTTTAAAGTTATCAAAATGCCAACGACTTGAAAAAATAATTTTGTGGCCTTGACAGATACAAAGGAAAGAAAAGGCAAAAAGCTAATTTAAGTCTTATATAAAAACAAATAAAATGAAATAAATGGTCTCTTTGATGGTACATAAGAAGCAAGATCAGTTTTGATGTTCCAAGTTAGAAGAAAACAATTAAAAAGAATTAAGCTGCCATTTAGAATTGAAGCCAAAGAATAGTTTCTTCTCACTTTGAATAAAACTGTCAAACCAGGAAGAGTATGCTATGAGCCTGAAATGAGCTCATAATAAGGTGAGTTTGACCAGAGTTCACACAGTTGGGGCTATCTAACATTTAAAAGACAAGTGCAAAGGATAATCTTAACATCAAAACTTGCAGAAAAATACGACTACTGTATTGAAATTTACCTTAAATTTTGGATTCTGGATTTTACTTTCCGTGGCGTTGTACAGCCACGTGCTTGTTATGGAAACTTACCATAATTACAGGAGGAAAATAATCACACTGTCAACGACTGTCTGTGCGTGATGAGGCACTTATATTCTGATGATCGGCTGCCTTCTGCTTGTTAACCTTCTAGTGGAGGGCCACTTGCAGAGAACACCAAACAAATGCAATCCACCGTAATTATTATAATTCAGCAGAGAAATGTAGTCACTTAAGGCTGGCCGTTCTACCCCGACAATCAACCTTCTGCAACTCAAGGAAAACACAAACATGGCCAAGCTCCAACAAATTAGGCATGAACAAATGTTTCACATTAACTGAGTTAAAGGACCTTGCTGAAAATTACAAGGGCTGCTTAGGAAAGCAATGAATCCCATTATGGAAGTGATAGGTCTAAACGCAAGTAGCTTGTTGAAGATGCATGTATAGCCGCAGGATACAGCCACCTTGCTGAAAGCAGTCCCAGACCCGGACACTTCAGACAAGGCCATGGCAGCACAGCCCTCTCTCGGTGGCATCAGTATAATCAGGAGCTGGAGACTGCACTCCCTGAAATGTAATTAGAAAAAAAAATGCTGCTTCTGTATTACCTAAAGCAATTTTACTAGAAAAAATCAGAAAGAAAACAATCCTACACTTCACTCTGAGTTTAAAAGCTCTCCGCCTTCCTGGCAATACTTGATTTGAATTCATAGACTGTACATTACAGGCCGTGCGTGGACATTTACACCTACAACAAGAATTATTTCCACATTACGATACATAGGCCTGGGATATGGGCACTTCTAAATTAACGTCTTTATGAAACATTTTCGTTCAATATGCATTGTCTACTCCTCCTACTTCATTGGGAAGTGGATAAGAGGGTCCTATTCTTTAAATACGAATGAGGCTGGGCAGTTTTCCATTTACCTCTTTTTCCCCTGCTTCGGCAATAATGTGATTCATAGGAAATGCTGCTTCAACTATGCTTGGTAGTATTTTCTAACAGCTTGCTACACTCTGAGAAAGTGCACAGATTTATTCAAGTCCATTCTGTTGCGTAAAAACATAAAATCGAAGTTGAGAGAGCAGAAGAAAAGATATATGTAATATACGGGCATAAATATGTTGTTGGCAAAGAGGTTTAACAGAAAATGAAGTCAGCAGGGACCTGGGCCATGCACCACCATTATGAAATACAGGACACCTAACCACCACCCTTATGTTTTGCAGGTATCCATTAAGGAAATCTTTTCATGTGAAAAAATAGCTGCAAATTCAAGTCTCTTGTCGTTTGACTTTAAAAGGTACGTGCTTGATATCTTATATCTTATATTAACATGGTGGTATTTTTTTAACAGTAACTGAAGTTTTTTCTTAAGGAAAATTAAATGAAAATATTATTGTATAATCTATTATAATTTCATTAGTTCCTCATTGGATGTAGATTATATAGTCTATAAGTCTGTACTTATGAATGTCTATTTCTTTTTCTTTTGATCTGTAGACCTTCTTAGATGGGCCACAGAACCACCCACTCCCCTTCCTTTTCTCACATTTCTTTGAAAAAAAATTCTACTTGATAAAAATGTTCCATCCATTAATGAAAACAGATTATTTATATTTGAACTGCATTGAATTTTTGTGTCACAATGTAAATAATTGCAGAATATTGGTCCCATAAATATAGTTGGTGGAAATAGCTAGTGTTACAGGTTTAACTAAACAACCCACAACTATACTAATAACAATTGAATAGACTAATAGTAATTTATAATTAAAAATCAAAAATAGAGGTAAAGATTATGACATATTAGAAGCAGATTGATAACACCCAAATACTAGAATTGCCAATATTCCTGAGCTTGACACTTCGCCAAGCACTGTTTCACAGTTAAATTTCTTTGTAGGATATTGAAGTAGAGAAATTCCTGCTAACATATCAATTTTCTGGTATAAATACTTATTTAGAGTCTAGCCAGTAAGTAACCTTTAGTTGTACATAAAAATAAAATTCTAGAGGATTTTGTACTGTTAAATGCTGAGAATTAAAGAAAGGATTTGCATTTTAGATGATATTGAGTCACCTTTAGGCCCCAGGATATACTTGCAGAATCAACAATGTGCCTTCAAACCACAGAATCTTTGAATAATTATTTTAACCTTCAATCAGTTATTTTGATATCAAGTAAAAACAAATAAACTTTCTATTGTTTCTATTTACCGCCTCTATCAAACAACAACAAAAGATCACTTGTGAAGAGAAAACAAACAGTTCTGTTACACTATTAAATCTCCCTATCTAAGATGTGTCATTTCTCTCATTCAAGTGTTCTTTCACGGTGCTTAGTGAAATGTTGCCATTTATTTCTAGATATTGCACATACCCTGTTAAATTTAGGCATATATATTTAGGCTCATTACTGATACTGTCCAGTTCATTGTCAAACTGATTATTGTTTATAAAAAAATTATGGAATTGCACATTATCTAATTTCATAACCAGCAACTGAATTTTCCCTTGGTTTTGCTTTGTGTTTTTTATCTCTAAAGAATTTCCAGTCATCTGGAGTTTTACAAAAATAAAATATATGAGATGTATATAAGTACCATTTTAGCTTCCTCTTTGAAATATTTGAAACAGTTATTCCACTCCATTCTCTCTTTTATATTTATACTTTAGATAACAAATTTTAAACAAATTAATTGTGTAATATAATTTTAAAAAATTAATTGTAAATTGTGCTTCTATGAACATTCAAGTGCAAATGTCTTTTTTATAGAATATTTTCTTTTCCCCTTTGGGTAAATACTCAGTAGTGAAGTTGCTGGATGAAATGGTAGTTCTACTTTGATTTCTTTAATTTTCATAGAGGTTGTACTAATTTTCAGTCCCACTAGCAGTGTAAGAGTGTACCCATCTCTCTACATCCATGCCAACATTTTTCATTTTGGAGCTTTTTGATAAAAGCCATTCTCACTGGAGTTAAGTGATAGCTCATTGTAGTTTTGATTTGCATTTCCCTGATGACTATAGATGTTGAGCATCTTTTTTCCATAATATTCTGAAATAAAAAAATGAATGAATTACTGAAAAAAGTTAAATCAATGTATATCAATGTCTCATAACTGACTTTATATTTCATTATTTATAATTGTTTCTTTTGGTATAAATTATGTATTTCATAACATATTGGGTAAGTATTTATTTATGTCTATATTGTATAATGAAGTTACTGCTGGAAAGGATGTTAAGGCAATAATACATTCATTTTGGAACTTTTTGAGATTTTTTTTATTCTGACCTTCACACATGGAAAAACACATTAATAAATTTTAAATATTGAGCTATCCTTGCATTCATGGAATGAAGATAAAAAGATGGGTTTTGGACAAATGTTGAGCTCATTTTCATTTGCATAGGGGACACATGAATATGTCATGCAAAGAACACAATTTTTGTGCAGGAGGAGAAAGTGTATAGTTAGAAAATATGAGTATATGTTAAAATTAGACAGCTACAATAAACTTCTGTAGATGGCTGTCATTCATGTATACAATATAATTTCAACATGCTATTTATACTTTCATCATGTCTATATTTTAAATTCTACCATTACAAGGTAGAATTCAGAAATTACACAATCCAAACCTCCCCTTGCTGCTGGAGTAAAGGCAGGTAGTTTAGGTTCCACTGATTCAGACTTACCAGCATCTGTCTTTGATTCAAAGGTGAATACTTTAAGTAACTGTGGGGGAGTACTCATCTGGAGTAGTGGTGGCTTCAACTCAGGTATGTTGTCTCAGGACACTTTCTCATGAAATCCCCTGTAATCTCTTCCCTGGGGGCTTCCTCCTCCTGTGCCCCATATTCCCCTTCTTCCCCTAGAGCATGTAGAAAGTTAGTATGGCTCATGGAGAAATCCTGTGTCTAGTGGATTTTTCTTGCAGTAGATAATGATGATGATGATGATGATTTCATTGTTTTACCTAACCTTGGACGGCTTCTGCCTACCTGAAATTTTCTTGCTCTCTAGCCTGCTTTCTGTAAAGAGTGTATGACTGCTCACTTCCTTCTCTAGTTTTATATTGGCTGCCACTCTTTGATGTCTAACAGATTTCATTTAAACTTCCATGGCCAAGTCAAGCTCTGAATTTTTCTATTATGAGTAAAAAACCATTACTTTTGTCAAATAGCATCTTCTGCTTAATTTGCACCTTCTGACAGGTTTGTAGAAAATTGTTTTGCTTTTCAAAGATTTCTTTCAACTGGGACAAAATTGTATTGTATTTAGCCATGATTGTTCATAGAATCTTGGTTGGGATCATAATAGCCTAATATTTTCCTTGCTAACAACTTGAATTTTTGTGGTAGTTTTGTTTAGCAATCGGGAGAGAATTACCAAGACATACTTTTTCTCTACCATATTCAACAAAAATGGAATTCTTAAAAAATACTAAATAGTAGTGTATTCTATTAGAATCAATGATTCCATATTATTTTATAAAATGATAATTATATAACTTTACATTATATAGCATTACTTATATAACTTTAGATTATTAAAGCTACTTATAACATTTTGTAAATTTATAACTAACCATGTAACATGGACCAACTGTTATATGTATTATACCTAAACTTATTCTTAAAACTCTGAAAAAATATGTCTAATTTTCCTTATCATGTAAATGGAGACACTGAGAGCCTGCGGAATTAAGTATCTTGCCCAAGTCCAGGTAATAGTTATTTTAAACTGACAAACAAGTAATTCATGATATTTACCATTTCTGGTTTAATTTTGTTCTCACTTTCTTACATGTATTATCCACTCTTGATGCAAAAAGAAAAACAGTTCTCTTGAATGAATGGTCTCTCATGGGTACTTGATTTTATATGGCACCTAATGGGAATATAATAACTCATAGCTAATATATTTTTCCTTCTGCTGCATGTCCTATAATTTTAATTATAGGCTGAAGTTCTTTCCTTTGGCATATTCAAAATATTTGGTTTAATTTGTTCATTTACTTGATATAAAGTACATCATTCATTTCTTGGAGCTAATTACACTGCTTTTAATGAGCACAATGTTAATGTTGTCGAGAGAAGTTCCAATTGTTGTGTCTATTTTTTCCAAGTTTATTGTTTTTTTCTGAAACCTGAAAAATATTTTCATTAAGGTTATTTGATTTTTTAATTCTTATTATTTTCAGATATTTGTATGGTTTGTGCCATTCTATTTCTTTGCTGTATTGCAGAATGTGATTCTTATTCTATAAACACTTTCACCTCATTTTTTTCTAACTTTGTTCTTCTATGACATAAAACATCTCAAATTTTCAATGTTGTTTTAATCCCTGCCGAAGGGGAGATGAAATTTGAAACTTGGCCTACTTTTACTGATATCTGCCACTAAATGTGGACACACAAAATCAAGAAGGTGTGTAGTTGTTCTGAGTTAACTTTACCTTGTCTTTTTCCCATAACTAATAAATACATGACCTGCTTACTATGAACATTAAAAGGAAAGAAAAAAAAAAGGAGACTGGTAATATTGGTGCAATGTCTTTGCAATGTGGCTACCTGGAAATCAGGGAACTTACATCTTCATCTTAGCTCTCTAACTGGTTAAATGAAATCTTAGAGCAGTCAATTAAACACTCTAGCCTAATACTCCTTTATAGGAAAAATGATGGAGTCTGGATTAGGTTACTCAGAGATCCCTTCTAGTTTAAAAAGAAAAAAACTTTAATTCTATTTCTGATATGTGGAACTCTTTGATAACAGGTTGAACTGGAAACCATACAACATGAAATACAATGTATCTGGTGCAGAGGTCCAATCCAGACAGAGTTGGGGTAGACTCTAGTCCAGTGAGGCAGGGATTTCAATAATAAATCTCACAATTTTACTATAATGGTCAGAGAGTCATTAAGGGTTTTGAAGTGAGTACTGACCAAAAGAAAATGAAAATGATATTTTACTTATTTTACTCTCTTGGCAGTATGGTTTAATTGAACGAGAAGCAACTAGAAGGAAAAGAACAGTAAAGCCATTGAATTTTATGTGTACAAACCTTCATAAGATTGATATCTAATAATTTATGGTATTTATTTTGTAGATAATAAAGGATTTCAAATAAGTGATGGGGAATACTGTCTAATCAAACAGTACGATGGCCTTTTTCCTCATGAGTTGTAGCGGAATCTATTATACTTTAAGGGATTTTTGAGAACTGAGCTCCCACACACACAGTTAAGTTCCTTTAGTAATATTTAAATTAACAAAACTTTCTATCTCTGCCTGTATCCCCCACGAATAACACATAATTATGCTAAGACAAGTCAATTAAGAAAAATGGGCCAAACAGAATTCCCTCTTAGGAATCTAGACTATAAAGGAATGACTATTGTTGTTATGTTTTGAGTGATTATATTAGGAGAAGACATAGTCTTTCTTCCCGTCTCATTTGTAGAATGAAGTCAATACCACCTGGATAAAACAAGGCTAAATTGGGAATAGACTCAGCAAGCTGTCATACTAAAATTAAAAATTACAAATACAATCCAAAAAGCACTGAAAAGCATTGCAACACTTTAATGCCAGTTTTTTTAGGGAGACCTGGCAAAGGTAGGTTTTTACTGCATAAAAAATTTAGAGACTTCCTAATAACCTTATTTCCACACTCTCTCCCAAAAAAGGACACTGACCATGTCTGTAGGTAAAATCAATTCTCCTTCCTCTCCCTCCACCACTTTCTTAAAAATGATTTTGTGCCACAAGGCTGTCACTCCATTATTAATTCCTTCCTCTTCAGTATTATTCATATGTGAAATGATCTGTTTCTCAAGACTACTTCAAATTAATCTATCCCCTTCCCACCCCAATAAACACAAGGGAAGCTCTACAAATTAACAAGTTGGAAAAGTGTATTTTTATTTAAGTGGGTTGGAACAAGACACAAGGAGGTAGGTATGAGAGCAGCCAATACAGAAAACTCTCATAATATATTAAATTTATTTTACCTTACCCCAGAGAAAAATATGGCCAGAGTGAGAGGTTATAACATAGCAGGTACACAGGGAAGAGAGGTCATAGACTCAAGAAAGAGAGGAAGAACCTCATTTACTTTATGATGCTAATCCCATACTTATTTTCTTACTTTTCTGAGGCCCAGGTACACATCTAGGCTTATAGGAAGGGAGATGACCCAGGTTTCTTGAAATCACTATTCCTCCTGCCTTATATTCATGCTTAATCAATAGCTGCTCACTTACTCATAATTTTTAAAAACTTAAGTCCAACTTGCTCTATACAGTAACAGTATAAAAGTTCATTTTTTAAAAATGTAAGTATACAAGTAATTCATGAGCTATAGTAATATTCTCCAAATTAAAATAAACTATTAACTACACTTAAAGGAAAAATAAAATTAAAACTTACAAAAACAGGAGGAGGAAGATATAACCATGTCATATAGATTACTGTGTCATAAACATTTCTCACCTATATTTCAGGCAAATATAATTTTATATAAATTACATTTATGAAACAGTTTGACTATAAAAATTAACATAAATGTAACATAAATATAAGCATAACAATATCCACTCATTATTTTAAATGTTTTCCTAATATAATACCTAAAAATTAATATATTTTATGTTAAATGTTCATTTTTTCATTATGAGAACAGAAAATTTGATTATATTGCTTACATAATATTTATATGATATGAGTTACATAGCGGACTTATACATTGCTTCTATATTTAATTAAAAATGTAATTTCCATAGAAACATTTGTTAGAAAATTACTCTTTATTTTCTTTTTTAAGTTTTGATGTCTACTTAAGGAAAGATATACACATACTTCAGGGTAAATAAATGTGCTAGTATTATACTTAGGAAACATTAGTCCCAGATCAAACCAGGTAACCTATTCCGCATGTATAAATGAAGTAATATATTTCTCTCTACATTTGACAGGGATGTTGTGAGAATCAAATGAGCTTTCTACATAAGATTATGAATGCTGGGAATAGACGATTAGTGTATTTGCTGCAGCATTTCAAACAGCTCAACACTGAGCAGAGGTTGGTGACCAGGCACACAGGAATGGGAACATTAGACCATTTATCTAGTGAATTTACAGAGGCAGATATCATTTCATCTGTAATTCCATTTCTGGGGAAACTCATCTCTTCAAATGAAGACATGTTTACTATAGAACTTTGTGGTAACAGGAAAACTTTTATTTATACCAGAAGCAGGAATTTAGGATGCTGTCCCTGTATTTATTTTCTTGTAATGGGATTCTATGAAACACAGTAGTTTAAAATAAATGAATTGTTGATTTGTGTCATGTTGTACTAAAGCAGATTATCTTCTAACTATTAACATTATTGGGAGGTCTATGATTAATGAAGAGCACGCAGGGAGATGTGACCTGGTTCTTACTCCCAAACGGCTATGTAATGAGCACAGAATAAAAAACGATAAGAAGTGGTTGGTGAAGTTCCCTTGATTTGCTGCAGTTTATACCTTCTTCAGTTCCATTTCTAGCAACTAATCACAAGGCCGTGGTAAACGGGCCCAGGGAACCTGTGCTAGTATGTTACAAGACCTTCTACACTTAATATGTTAAAGTCTTTGTGGGTAACAAAATTTGGTGAGGTAGTGTTAAATTCTTGATCTATAAGTGATTGTCAATTCACCCATAATTTATAGAGTAAAGTCTTTTCATTTTTTTATATGAAATTAATCTTGCCAATGCAATATAGGTGATGTAAATTTGTGAAATTGGCAATGGCTTGGAAAAAAGAGGCAAAACTGAAGGGAAATGTCATACACAGACACACACACACACACACACACACACGTTTCCTTTCTGGGGCACACACACAGACATACACAACTCCTTTCCATTGATGCTTTGAAGATGAGTGTTGAAAGTAAAACCATAATCATGCAGGAAGGAGACTGGGAAGATAGCTTTAAGACTGATATTTGAAATGAGAACCAACTTATTTGCCACCTGATGCTTGTAGAGTATTGATAATAATAACTTGCGTAATTGTTGTGACATGCCATTGAGACAGTTGATTTGGAAATGCTGCCCAAGCTCCAGGTAGGAATAAACAAATCACTAATGAAACTAAAGAAACAAAAAATTATAACATAAAAAATGTAGGGTCACTTTGGAAAGAAATACCAGCCTCTACCTGTGGGAATCATTATTGTTATAAGTTCTGAAACTTAAATATCAAGAAAGTTCGATATTAATATATTTTGTAAAATAAAAAATTATATATTTTTATGAAATTAAATAAATATATAATGAAAATTCCTATAAAATATTCTAGATATGAGGAGAGGTTTCTGATTATATATGATAAAATGATAATTTAGTCCTAGTTATAATGCCTACATCTTTTATAAGAAAAGGTAGTATGGATTCTTTAGGAATGAAGAAAAGGGAGAGTTATTCTTAAGATATGTCAATTGATAAATTTAGAAGGAATAATAGAATAGAAATTCACCTTTTTACAACCACACAGTAATAGGTGATTGAGCCCAAAGTCATCAATGACAGTTAAATTCACTAGATGAAAATTAGTAACAGCACAGAATATTCACAGAATTGAAAATAGCATCATACATATTACTTATCAATTATAAAGAGAATACATTTTTTATAACAAATAAATCTGGCACATCACCTCAATTTAACTGAGTGATCATCATGACTCAAAATAAATGGGCAGCATGTGGCCCTGTTCTGCAGCTCTGAGAAGAACAGAACATTAAAAATGTAGTATGGGTAGTATTGGTGACAACAAATGTTTAACATGACTATATTTGTAAAAAATGTTATCAGGAAAATCCAAATTGAGAGCATTGTAAAAAAAAAAAATCTGTGTTGGATTCCTTATAAATGCCAGGAAAATAAAATAGAAAACATAGCTGGGAATGTCTTAGAATTTTAGTCATATGAGATAAAGGGCTGGATAATGTCTGGACTTGACAAATAAATAAAATGTGTGATCCTTGATTGGATCATGCATTTTAAAAAAATAGCTATAAAGGACTTTATTGGGACAATTTTGGATATTTGAACATGCATTTTATGTTAGTATGTGATATGATGATTTACAGTCTCAAGGTAAAATTTCCAAAGTTTGATCATTGGACTGCAGTTGTAAAGAATAGACTTTTTCTTAGGGAAAAATGTATACATTGTACACTAAGGGAAAGATATTATGATATCTTCAATTCATTGTATATATGTGGTGTTTGCAGAGTGAGAGAGGGAGAATGGAAATACTGTGCAAATGTGGCAATGTATTACATTCGGTGTATGCAGGTAACAAGTATATGGATGTACAACTTTTATGGGTTTTAAATTTTTTAAATAAATTTTTAGGTGAGAGAGATCACATTAGTTTGTAAAACTATCTTATTCTAGTCTTTGCTGGTATCCTATAATTAAAACCAGTAGATTGATAAATTTCTAACCAAAAAGTAATATATATAACAAATATTTAAATTCAGCATGTTCAATGACAAGATGTAAAGACAATTGAAGATAAATATATATTAGATTTTAAATATCCCTGCATAAACTGATGTACTTCAATAAAACTGTCAGCACTTTTGCAAGAAAGAATACATTTCTAAAGGGAAAGTTCATCATCCATTTTTTATGACAATATATAAGTTACAGAGTTGTTGTTTTTTAATATAGCCCTCATAATTTGGCTTCTGTATGAGAACGGTGATCAAATTCAAGTTAGCATTGGAAGAAATCATGTTGTAGCAATAGAAATCTTTAGGGAGAAAACTCTGCTTTCTAGGTGCCCAAGATTATAGAGCTATGTTAAAATATTTATAATGAATTATTTCACAACAAAAATAAGTAAAGTGCTTAAAAATATACTATACCTTTCTGCAGAAGTCATTAAGAATAATTTTATAAGTATGTGTGTATATATATATGTGTATGTGTATATACATACACAGACACACATACACACACACATATGTATACATAAATATATATATGGAGAGAGAGAGAGAGAGAGAGAGAGAGAGAGAGAGAGAAGGAATCATAGCAGAAATAGTGAAATTCTAAAACAAATACGGAGAGTTTCATCAGGCTTTCAGAGTGAATTTATGATGAAGTATTAAAGCATGAAGCCACTATCTATAGATAACTTTGGGCATGTGAGAAGAAGAAGAGGGATTGGAGTGGTTAGAAGAGATACAAGACTAGACAAAATAAAAACCGTCACCTAAGACTGTGTCAAAAAGGGATCCACGGATAATGGATATTTTTGCAGATTTGATTAAAAAGCATGGGGAGCTAAAGAGAGAAAGAAGTCTGTGGATGACTGCCAGGGACTTGATAAAGGATGAAGAAACATGATTTAACAGGAGAAATCACAGCTTCACAGTTGAGCATCTTGATCAGTTGCTGAAAAAAGTGAGATAAATGCCATTTGGCAAAATTCTTTAACATTTTGAATGTTCCTTTGGCTGATGTTTGTAATGGCAAATGGCAGATGTGACATGATAAACACAAGCAAAGAAGTGTAACAGGAGAGATTTTGAAATTGAAAAGAATCTAACAGAAAAGAATCTGTTAGAAATGAGAAGAAAGTAATTTTGATAAACATTAGAAACAGGAATTTCACAGCATGATTTGTAAAAGATGGCATATAATAATCACCATAATAACAATAACAAGCACAACAGTAACATAATAGTAATAGTAGAAATGATAATAATAAATTATATAGCATTTACAACTTGTCTGACACTATTGTAAGAACTTTTTCCATGTGTAATAACTAATGTAGGTACAAGTTCGAGATAAGTGTAATTACTATTCTTATTTCCAAATGAGGAGACTGGGTCAAAAAGAGGGTGAGTATCATACACAATACCCAGAAGAACCCAGGTAAACTGGTTCCAGAGTTCATGTTTTTAATGATAGAATATTCTGATATTCAAAGAAACACAGAGGATAATGAAGGGACAGAAATGTCCCAATGGGGAACTGGGAAGATACCTTGTTGTATTTTTTGTCAAGGATTAATGATCTCCATGTAACCTTATGTAATGGAGTCATATTTGTTCTTCTCAGCATCATTTTGCATAGTAAAAATGATTTTTTAAAACATTTTTCTTGACTTCTAGGAGTATGGTTTTACTTGTATAACACTGCCTGTTTCTGGTCTCCTTGACTGGCTAATTCTGCCCTGAACACCCTGGAAATGACACAGTACTCTAAGAAACAGCAAAAAGACCATTTATCTTCTGCATTGATGCGCTCTCTCTCTCTCTCTCTCTCTCTCTCTCTCTGGTTGACCTTAAACTGTCCCGTTCTTTTACATGTCAAGTGCATGATGATAACTTCCAAAGGTATATATATCTAGTCTTCACTGTACCCACATAAACTCCAAAATTGTATACTCCATGACATTGCTTAAAAAGCATCAAAATAGGGCCAGGCATGGTGGCTCACACCTGTAATCCTAGCACTCTGGGAGGCCGAGGCAGGCGGATTGTTTGAGCTGAGGAGTTCGAGACCAGCCTGAGCAAGAGCGAGACCTTGTCTCTACTAAAAAAAATAAAAAGAAATTATCTGAACAACTAAAAATATATAGAAAAAATTAGCTGGGCATGGTGGCGCATGCCTGTAGTCCCAGCTACTCGGGAGGCTGAGGCAGTAG